>JAJOZX010014586.1:0-15000 GCA_023014485.1 Bathynomus jamesi
AAACTCGAGCAAGTTGGTGAGACACGACCTATGCCGTCTAAACCCATGTTGGGAGTCCCCAAGCAGCTTGTAGGAATACCAAATGGTCAACGATCCTATCAGCTATTATCCCTTCTAATAATTTACCTACAACTGAAGTGAGACTAATGGGACGATAGTTCCCTGGACTTTCGTGATCCCCTTTCTTAAAGATAGGGGTCACGTTGGCTTCCCTCCAGTCACCAGGCACCTGGCCCATTTCCAACGATTTGTTGAAGACCGTAGCCAGGTGGGGAGCCACCTGGTCGCGCACTTCTCGCAACACTCTGGGGAGAAAACTGGTCTGGCCCAGGAGCCTTAAACGCGCCAGTTTGTCTATTCTATCGGCAACGACTGTCGTGGTACATCTAACACTATCCAGGCCAGCACCTTCGTGCCTCACGCCTCGCTCGGGGGATGACGCGGGTATCCTCCCTGGTGAACACTCCCGCAAAGTACTCATTAAGCACATTAGCGATGTCCGCGTCGGATCTCCTCAGAACGCCGCTTCTTAATGGGCTTTCTACTATTAACATAACTGAAGAACTCCTTAGGGTTCCCCTTGCAGAGGCTTGCCACCCGTAGTTCTTCGTCACGTTTCGCTAGCCTAACCTTCGCCTTCACTTCCTACACAGGCGGACATACGCTTCAGTGTTCTCGTGAGAACGATTGGCCTTCGCCCTCCTATACGCTACTTTCCTATTTCGGATAGCCGAAGCGATGTCACGATTGAACCACCTAGGCTGCGTTGAAGCAGGGGTGACCGGTTTTGAGGGTATGGCAGCAGACTGCAGCACCATAAACTCGTCCCGGAATGCACTCCACACTCCTCAACATCGCCGCCAACCTCTAACCCCATCTCTCCTACGCTATCCCTGAGGCTAACAAAGTTCGCCCGCCGGAGATCGAGCTTACTGCCTCTCGAGTTACTACGCTTCACCCGAGAGACGCACACACGGAACCTAATAAGACCGTGATCACTCCCGCCCAATGATTCGTCAACGGTGAGGCCAGTGACGAGGTTGTCTTCGGTCGTGAATACTAAGTCTAGAACGCTTTCGCCTCGTGTAGGCTCGTTGACCCACTGAGTGAGGAAGTTCTCATCAGCAAAGTCAACTAGCCTCCTCCCTTCAGCATCGGCAGTCCTGTTTTCCCACTTTATGCTGCGACAGTTGAAGTCTCCTAAAACTACACACACTCTATCCCCTAGCAGGCTACTGAGTTCGGTGTACAGGGCTGTATCCTCCTCGAGGAGGAGATGCGGAGAGAGAAAGAGAGAGAGAGAGAGAGAGAGAGAGAGAGATTGTGGAAATATGAATCCTCTTAAATGTAGCAAAAGTATACTGAATGTAGTATTATTTCTTTGAGATTAAAAATCCTTCACAATTTTTTCATAAAAACTGAAATACATAAAAAAAAAAAAAATCGTTTAAAACTTTTTTTTGTTTTTTATTTTATTTTATTTATACAATAAAAATTTCCTTTTGAAAATAATATTTTAAAAGGGGAATAAAAAGGGGAAAAAAGAGGATTTTTTGGGGGGGCGGGGGAGCGAGGGGTAAAATGAAAAAGAATAATGCTCAAAAAAACATTTATAAACTGAAAATGTTTCTCTCCAAAGCGGATTTTTCCGAAAGGAAAACGTTTTATTACACGAATCCCATATATGCAAAAATGATGGAATTTGTATACGTACAGTATTTCTAGCTGGAAAATGAAAATTACTTTGTTACAGTAAAGGAAAATTGTAAATTATAATACACTGCAATAGATGATGAAGATTAGTGTGTGTGTGTGTGTGTATATATATATGATGAAAATAACATACATACTGTATATGCATTCATATATCTATAATATAATTGAGGCAGAGTCTCTCAAAAATATTATTACAAACCCTGAAATCGGATTCCGTAGATTTTGAAACAAAATTATTAAAGGAGTGAAAGCTTAATATTTACTTTACGTTCACGAGGAGCTTTTGTGAAGCTTAACAATTGACCCCCCCCCCTAGCAATGAGGGGTCGCAGGCCCCCAATTACTCCGCATGTCTAGATAAATGGAGTAGAGCCCTTTAGCTACAAAAGAACACAGCAATGAAAATCTTAAGCTTCACATCCGAACTCGTTGTATCAAGATTTGTGAAGCTTAAGATTTTCATGGCTGCGTTCTTTTCTATGGTTTTATTGATCGAATAATTGACTCGCCAGTAACTAGGATGCCGCATTGCCGCAGGCACCCTACTTACTGAGGCTGAAGGCCCCAACACCGCAGGTCTAGCTAAATGGCACCGTAGGGCCCACTTTAGCTAGTATATAAATATTCAAACCCACAAGAAAAAAATAAAGGCGATTCTCTCATGTGGTGTACTGCTAAATACTCGAAAAAACCTTGGAATTGCTTTTCCTTTTTCTGTGGGTGTGCATCATTTATTAATTTAATTTCATATATATATATATATTATATATATATATATATATATATATATATATATATATATGAACAGACTCTGCAAGTGGACGGAAGACAAAAGTATGAAGTTTTAACACTGAGAAATTTCAGCTGTTACGGTACGGAAAAAGAGAGGACTTAAAATCTATGGAATATTATACTCCAAATGGACAGGAAATTCAGAGAAATTCTAAAGCAAAAGATTTACGGGTTGTAATGACTGATGATGCGAAATTTGAAACACAAAATAAGATAGCAGTAAACAGAGCAAAGAGAGCAACTGGGCAGATACTCAGAACCTTTAAACGAAGGGATAGGAATATAATGATTCCTCTACTGAAAACACTGATCATACCCAAATTGGATTACTGCTCGGTCCTAACATCCCCATATAAAAAAGAAGACATTAGACACTAGCAGGGATTCAGAGAAGCTTCACAGCCAAGATCAATGGGTGCAAAGAACTAAACTACTGGGAAAGGTTACGCGAATTAAACCTATATTCACTGGAAAGGAGGAGAGAGAGATACGCCATTATTTACACTTGGAAAATAATGGAGAAACTAGTCCCTAATCTTACTCTGAACCCTGTAACTCCCCAAACAACAGTGGAAAGTAGAAAAGGAAGACTGTGTCCTGTTCCCAAATTAAAGGCTAGGCAGGGAACATCCTTAACCCTGAAAGAAAATAGTTTTGTTGTGAGAGGACCAAAACTGTTTAATCAGCTGCCCAAAGATCTAAGGAACACGAGTAGTGTTGCAGTGGACATCTTCAAAAGAAGATTAGACGCCTGGCTCAGAACAATCCCTGATGAGACGTGCGCACCTGACTATGTGAGGTGGAGAGTACAAGAAACTAACTCACTACTTCACCAGGCCAACTCGAGAGGAGGGGCGACAAGCTTGACCTTCGTGAAATGAGCAATCATCGCACGCAACATTTGAAAGGTGTATATATATACACAAACTCAGAATGGTTCCCTGAGAAACTTGTATGTTAAACACAGACCGTGCATGGAACAAGGAACTCTTCTGGGAAATTACATCCACTATAGTTCGAATAAGTAATGATAAATGACAAATACTATAGTTTTTTCTTTTTCATGATGAAAAGCCCAACGTAGGCACCGGGTTACTGGCAAAGAGGCCCCAAAATATAGCTTCCCTCACCAGCTATCTGCAAAGCAGATAGAATCCAGCTTTGGGACAGGATCTAGGGTTTACAGCTTACACCTAGCCTACTACATTCAGAACCTCAATATACGCAAGAAATTCGTTGCATTCACGTCGGATTGAATACATCAAAGAAAAAGGTGTAACTATTGTATTTTTCGCCAAAAAACAAAACTTAAACCTCAACCGGGACATTGAGCGTCCACTTTTCAAGGCACATAGCACGTCAGGAACACCAGTTTTTTGACATTTGTTATGTTAAATGTAATATTTTACTCTCAATTAAAAGTAAAGATATTACACTTAAAAGGGTTTGTTTATTTATTTACATGTGAAGGAATTATTAATTTCTTTTTATAAATTATATTATGCTTATTACCTTGAATGTCTTTATAAAGTCCAGAAGGACGTACGAATTCACCGTCCATGGTTAGGGACTTATACATAGGATATCAGTAGGACAATACAAAAAGCCCTCAAGCCAAAATCATCCTCGGACATATACTTTCTGATTTATATACAGGGTGTGCACAAATTATCTTTACAACTTCTCTCTCAAATAAAAAATATTAGGAAACGAGGTACACATACCGTTTTTGCGCCATCTGTGAGAGAAAGTAATAAAGTTTCACGTATCCTCAAACACATTCAACATGGGCACCATTTGTCACACGTAAGACGTCCAAAGGATATTCTATCTCCATCCATGTACGCTGCACATTTCAACGTCAACTCTCGCAACAGCAGCAGCAATTCTGGTCTTTAAATCGTCGATGTTGGCCACTGAAGTTGTGTACACGCAGTCTTTTACATAACCCCATTGAAAAAAATCACAGGGTGTTGTCTGGTGATCTGGCCGGCCAAGAGATGGGCCCCCAACAGCCAATCCACCGATTTGGAAAATGCATGTTAAGGGAATTTCGTACCAATTTCGTTATTTGTGTATACCTTGTACAATAATATGACATCTGACAACTACGACATGAAACTTTATTACTTTCTCTCACAGATGGCGCAAAAACGGTATGTGTACCTCGTTTTATAATATTTTTATTTGAGAGAGAAGTTGTAAAGATAATTTGTGTACACCCTGTACGTTTATCATTGTTTACACCTTCTACTGTAGTTTATCAGCCTAGTTTATTTCATTTGTATCCATATATTCTGAATTATCATTTGTATGCAGCTGTAATATCTACACGGAATTTATATTTTTATATAAAGGAATACAAAACGAAAATTTGTACAATCTGACCAATTATGCGGGTCTACATGGAAACTGTCCTTTTAAGTGATAGTTTTCCCTATGTATGATAATGACTGTTTTCATTCTGGGAAGGTTTTCTGACATAGAGTTGCTTAAGGGGGGACCCTGAATTATAGGGTTATATCACTTGCAAACATTGTCGACAAGGTTTGCAAATTTCCAAGTTTCAAAACTTGTTGCGAACACTGCAACCTGAATAATATATCGCTCCATACTATGACAGAATGACTTATATTCCTCACTCTCGCCAATTCTGTGTACTTGCAAACACGACCTCTCAAACACTGCTGACACAATTTTGATATCATAATTTTTTATTTTACAGACGGTAAAGCTTGTCACTCGCATTCGAAATTTTAGGGATGGGACGAATATTCGCATTCGCAATGCGAATAATTCGTTTATTTTTCAGTATTCGCATTTGTATTAATTTTTGTATTCGCGTTCGCTTCGCATTCGCAATCAAAATACGCGAATATGCGAATATTATTCATTTAATTGACCCTACTTAATAGGTTTCTAAATACAAATCGGTGCAACCTCTCTCTCTCTCTCTCTCTCTCTCTCTCTCTCTCTCTCTCTCTCTCTCTCTCTCTCTCTCTCTCTCTCTCTCTCGCAAATGTTATTTAAAATAGAGCTAGCTGGAAACGTGCTTCACTGTCGTCTGCTGCCTGAGGGTTGGTAGTGCTGTCCTAATTAGTCGAAAACTTTTCATCGAGTGCCAGTTCATACAGCGTTGTAATATTTCATAATAGTATCGTCTTATCACCTAGTTAGTGTCTTCTCTTGTGAATTAGTGTTTGTGTTTTGTTTCACTTATATACAGTAAGTGCGTTAACGTTTAGACTCGCGTTTATAGGCTAATTAGTGCGTTGTTTTAGCCTAATAGGCTTGATTGCCCTATTGCAGTTTTGCAGCTGTACAATAAAATCATGGCGTCTTCGTATCGTACTCGAGTACTGTGTGGAAATATTTTACTCAAAAAGATGATGAAAAAGCTCAGTGCAACGCATGCAAAAATATTTTGTCTCGAAAAGGAAGAACAACTAGTGGTCTCATAAATCACCTTAAATCCAAGCATACGGATCTGTATAAAGATTTCGAAATCAGAAACACCAAAAAAAAATCAAGTCCTGTTTGGCTACAACCTCCAAAACTACATTGCAATCAATGAAAGAAGAAGCAAAACAGAGAACAATTGAAAGCTGTTTTATGAAGTTATGGGACATAAATAATCCAGTCAAAATCAATGGATTACCGAATTTCAGAAATGTTAATATTAGATGACCTGCCTTTTCAGCCATATTGAAGACCTCGGATTTAAACGCGTGATGGCTGAGTCCTCACTACAGTATGTAATGAAAACTCGAAAATATTATGAGAATCTGATATGTTCAAACATTTATAAATCAGTTTCGGAAAAGGTATCTGATATTCTCAATTCAATTAATGATTGCAACTTATCATTCACAACAGATGTTCTGGTCTGAGACATCAGCTGGTATATCCTTGATAAGCTTAACTTGCCATGGCATTAATCAAGATTTTGAGCGGATAAACCTTGTTTTGTGCGCGGAAACTTTAGAAGAACGTCATACAGCCGAGTATATTTCTGAAAAGTTTGATACAATGCTAACAAAATGGAAAATACCAACTACTTCGGTTCATTGTGTTATGCGTGATGCTGGAAGCAACATGGTAAAAGCTTTTAGACTCTCGGAATTAAATAGTGTAGATTGTACGGCACATAAACTGCAATTGGTGATAAAAAATGCTCTTTCGTCGCAAAAATGCGTTTGCGAGGTTATGTCCAAGTGCAGGAGAATAGCATCTCATTTCAATCACTCAACAATGGCAAAAGATGAATTAAAAAAGATTCAAAATAAATTAAATCAACCAGAATTAAACGTTATTCACGACGTTCAAACTCGTTGGAATAGCACTTATTACATGTTAAAAAGAACGCAAGAACTGAAAGAACCTTTATGCTTATATGCAGCAAATGGTAAGATACCACAATTAACTCCCACTGACTTTGATATTATGAAAAAATGCACTGAACTCCTCGAACCATTTGAAGTAACAACGAAAAAGTTGAGCAGAGCGAATTCGTCAATATCAGAGGTAATTCCTTTGATAGCTTCATTAACTGATACAATAAAGAAAAAGAATGCTGAAGGAATAAAGGAAATGAAGGAGACAATGCTTTCTCAAATTTCGGAACGATTTAGTTCCTTAGAAAACGAAAACACATCCAAAATTGCAACATTTCTTGATCCAAGGTTCAAGTTGAAATTTTTTTCACTACAAAGCGCTATTGATATTATAAAGACAGAAGTATATAATCTGGCAACAAATTTGAATGCCAAAACTTCAGACTCAGAACACCCACCAGCAAAGCGTGCTCGACGTTGTGAACCTACACTTTCAACGAGTGATACCGCTGCTGCGGACTCTATTTCTGCCTTCTTTGCCTCAAGCAGTAGTGAAGAAAGAATTGGATTCGAAACATGATGGTTCTGAACTTGAAATTCGAAAAACTATGAAGCAAATTGAGGAATATAGCATAAAAAAAAGATTCAGCCACGACGAAGATCATTTGGAATGGTGGAAACTGCACAAAGAGAAATACCCGGAACTGACCAAGTTGGCTAGAACCTATTTAGCATGCACGTCAACCAGTGTGCCAAGCGAAAGACTCTTTAGTGCTGCAGGACTTATTTACGACCCCTTAAGAAACCGACTGAAATCTGAAAAAGCGGAAATTCTTTTGTTTTTAAAATCCAATTTGCCAATAATTAACTTCAAATACTTCTTGACCATCACCGGGCGGAGGTTGAGGAAGTGGTGGTGGGATGCTTAGCGAGTTGTGTCCCCGTCCCGCATCCTGGTAACGTGCAAAATTGCACGGCTAAAACTCGTACGATATATAACTTGCTCCACGCATCTTTCCAATCGGTGAGTACACACAGTAATTTTCCTGTAGTTAATTCATAATACAAAAAAGATTATCTATCTATTGTAATCTATCAAGCGATCTATCCATTATTTCTATCTATTATCATTATCTATTTTATATATATATATATATATATATATATATATATATATATATATATATGATGAATAAAACCACGAAGGAAAGGAAACACAAAAGGTGTTCAAGCGCTTTCGTCTAATGACATCCTCAGGAACACTGAAGTACATAAAAGGTTACGGCCTATATATAGGTTACAGAAAAAATAAAAAAATTAAAAAAATAAAAAATAATAAATAAATAACATACACACAAACACATATATATATATATATATATATATATATATATATATATTATATATTATATAATATCTACACACACACACACACACACATATATATATATATATATATGCAATAAACAGAGAAGTAAAAATAAAAATTAAAAATTAAAGGATTAACAACGAGGCATACAGATTTGTAAGGAAAAATATTGATTTTTAGCACAAGATCAAATGAATTATAAAAATACAAATTTATACTGGAAATCTGCCCGGGTTTTAAAACTTTGCCTTTTATAGTCAAGTTTCGATATATATAAAAATAAAATGAAGATTAAAAGTTAATAAACTAGCATACAAGTTTACCAAAGATTTAGCGTCCTACCCTTTTTATCTAAATCTGTTTTGAAGGAATTCAAACAACAGGATCGAGTTGAAAAAGACCTTTGCTTATGTTGAAGTTATTTGAAAGTTGGATAATGGCAGACTCAAGAATATTTCTATTAACAATGTTGCTAGAGTGAAATAAAACTAAAGCATTATTCCAATCAATACCGTGGGATAACTCTGACAAATGGACAAAAGAGCACTGGACAACTGTCCTGTTCTAACGGAAATTGATGCTGTTTTATACGTGTGTGCAAATCCTTTCCCGTCTGACCTATGTAAAAGGAATCACATTGTTTACACCCAATTTTATAGATAATGCCTGAATTATTGGTAGGGCTATTTTTTACTATGATATTTTTCACAATATTGTTATATGAAAATACTACATTAATATCCAAAAGTTTAAGTACATTAGCAATGCCTAAAAAGCCCGGGAAAAATGGAAGTACTAAAATATTTTTTGACAAAGTACGAGTGTTATTATTGACACGATAGAAAGTTCGTTTTGCCTTTTGAGACAAGATTCCATAAACGCAGATGGATAACACAGATCACTTCCAATACCGTTGATTTTTTCCAATTCGGCATCGATGTATTCCGGACTGGCGATCCTAAGGGCGCGGAGAAACATTGATGAAAAAATGGCCTTCTTAGTGGGGTGTCATGTCCCGAGTAAAAGTGTACGTAGGACAAATTGTTTGTTGTTTTCCGATAGATACTAAACTTAAAACCTGGGCTTTCCCTATGTACACGCACATCCAAAAATGGGATTGAATTGTCTTGTTCCACTTCTAAAGTAAACTTAATGGAGGGGACTTGATCATTTAACTGAAGGAGGAAGTTATCCAGGTCACGATTCATGGGCCAGATACACAAAATATCGTCGACGTACCGCAACCAAGGGATGCCAACCCCCAGGATTCTCGGAATGTAAGTAATTTCGAAAAACTCCATATAAATATTGGAGAGGAGGGGCGATAAGGGGTTGCCCATGGCCATCCCAAACACTTGTTGATAATACTCCTTATTGAAAGTGAATTTACAGTCTTTGATGCAAAGCTTAATAAGCTCCAAAACAATGTGTGAAGGTAGTGGCAGGTCATACTTATGTAATTCTTGGGAGAGAAAGTCAAGCATATCATCAATCGGCACTTTTGTAAACAATGAACAAACGTCAAAACTGATCAATCTATCGTTAGTTTCAGTACGTGCATTATTCAATTTTTCAGTAAGATCCATGGAATTTTTTACATGTGAATCAGAGATAGTTCCGAGAATGGGGGACAAGACTTTGACAAGCCATTTGGAGAGTTTATAAGTAATAGAGCCCACCGAGCTAATAATAGGGCGCATAGGGTTGCCAGGTTTGTGGGTTTTAATAAGACCGTAAAGGTAGGGCAGAGAAGGTGAAGTGGACATGAAAAGCGGAATTAAGTCCTTATGATCTTTGAGAATACGTTTCAAGCCACTATTAAATGATTTGATGACGTCATCCTGCGGGTTCTTCCTAAGTTTGCTGTATGTGCGGGGTCCTGAAGAAGCTCGTTCATCTTTCCGATGTAGTCCACTTTGTCCATAATAACTATGGTGTTAGCCTTGTCTGCTTTAGTAATATGGAGCTCCCCATCTTTTTTTAATTGTGAGAGGCCATCGCGAAAACGTTTAGGAAAGTTTTTTTTTTTTTTTATTTATTATTTATTTTTTTTTTTCCTTTTTGTAACCTATATAGGCCGTAACCTTTTATGTACTTCAGTGTTCCTGAGGATGTCATTAGACGAAAGCGCTTGAGCACCTTTTTGTGTTTCCTTTCCTTCGTGGTTTTATTCATCATAAATATTTTTCACGTGTTACTTTCGTGAAATAATTTCATATATATATATATATATATATATATATATATATATATATATATTATATATATATATATATACTTTGAATACTTTAAAGCTATAAACTCTTCGCATTCGCGAATATTAAAATTAAATATTCGCATTCGCATTCGCTTTTGTTGAAATGTACTATTTGCATTCGCATTCGCGAATATCAAAAAAATACTATTCGTCCCATCCCTAAATTTCGAATCGCGGCTGACTTGCAATTGCAAGTTGTATCTTATTCAGGCCACCCCCCTTAAAGGCTATACATAGATTTGTTGTTTAAATTAGTATTATGCGCTTCATATGTGAAAGATAAGAATGTAATTATATAAAGAATGATTACTGGATATCAATGCCTTGCCGAGCCAAAACTTAAGTTAGTTATTGTGCTAGACCAGCCGAATGGCGATCAAATTTTTAATGTTAATTATGAAGTACCTCCCGCCCCCAAATCTTTATTATAGGACTATTGAAGATTGGCTTATTCGTAGCTTCTATTGAAAATGGTACCGATCATAAATATAGGTTTCAAGCCGTCGTAGGATTAACGCGAGTGAACATGGACGAGTAATATTTATTACATGTACTTTATAACAACTGTATAGTCGATAGTAAGGTTTATAAGAAGTATTGAAAATGTTTTTACGAGTTAAAAACAAAGCTGAAACTAGTTTAAACCAGTTCAAATCGGATTTGTCTCTTCACTTGCGTTACTTTATACACACCCTATATTACTATATTGATACCAAGAGTCAAATTACTCGGGTGACATATGTGAGAGTAGTCAAATACACTGTTTTTCATTAAGAATTAGGGTAGTCAGATGATATACTAGGAGTTTAGTTACTTGTTAAATGCACTGAGCAAATATTGCCAAATAGTTGAATGACCTTCATCAGTTTTAATGTTGTTCACTTGACTAGTTTCATATTTAACTTATAATATGACTAGTTCAGCGCGAAAAAGTATGGACAATTTTGGTATGAGTAAAGGTACTTAACTGACTAATGATTTTGCGACATATTCTTTGTAAACCTAAGGGTAAGTGTAAATATAGTAGTTCGGATTCCACGTTAAACTGTAGGTCTAAGGTGGAATGACAAGCTTGACTTTCGTCAGAATGAACAATTCGGGCGGAAGCAAAACCAAGATAATTCAAGTTGCTATTAGTATGTAATGATTCACACACAAAAATTAAATTGCATTTAATTACATTCGTTAATGAAAATAAACTGAAACGGAATTTAACTGACATTTCCTCCAATAGATGGCCCCACCCAATTCGATGAAGTTATTTATATAAAGAAATAAGTTTCATGGAAAATATTTTCATCAACTGAGGGCACTTATTTGATAGAAATATTTTTTTAAATTTTGATGAAAACTCACTGAAAGGTGTTAGTCCAACTAAGAAATTCACATTTTAGGGGCCAGGGATGTTGCGCAGGCTCCAAAAAGTGTTAGTCCAACAGATGTAAATGCTTTAAAAACAAAATCGATTGCTCCAGCCATTCAGCCATTTAGTCTAGTTCGTCAAAGCAAGATTGTTGTAATATCTCATAATGTAATGCAACATGTCATGTAGAAGTGTAATAAACAGTGAAGCAGTTTTATCAATCTTATATCATGTGTGAAAGTTCTGATTATTTTAGTAGCTCAGAATGTAATGCAACATGTCATGAAGTAGTGTAATAAACAATGAACCATTGCTATCAAAAATATGTTGGATTTCTCCATAACGATCCTGTTCAGTCATTTCACATAATGACCGGGCCTCTTTTTTAGTCATTTCATGAAATGACTGGATATTTTAGTCGTTTCACGAAGTGAATAAGGGTCATAGACATTACGCCGCGTAATGCCTGAAACTTTTAAGCATTACGCGAAATGATTGGCTTCACGGATTGACTGTAGCATATACAGTATATACTGCGTATTGGAATTTTGGTACTCATCATCAAGCGTTTATGGTTAGATGGGACAATGTTTTATTTCAAGTATTTTGGTTCTTCATACGGAGTTAGACAAGGTTCCTTGCTCTCTCCTCTGCTGTTTAATGTATAATATATTGCTGGCTTAATAATTATATATTTATCTTAATGAGGCAAGAGTATAATATTGTATAGATAACATGAGAACAAATAACTTAGTCTATGCTGATGATATGGTATTAATGAGTCCTTCAGTTAAAGGGATGGATCATCTTATAAAAAATTTGCGAATTATATTCCCACAACCATAATATTAATTTTAATGTCACTAAAACTAAGGTTATGCAATTCCATCCCACAATCTCAAATCCTTCAGCTAACATTATTTTCAAAATAAAAGGTGAACCAGTAGAGGAAGTACAAGAACTTAAGTATCTGGGTTAAATTATCACCAACTCCTCGAGTGACGACTCGGGCATAAGGAAACAGTATCGAAGTTTCTGTACTAAAAGCAAACATGATTATAAGGAACTTCAGATTCTATACAAGCGAAGCTAAAGACACTCTTTTTCGTACGTTCTGCTCTAATATTTATGGGCAGCAACTTTAGGCTGATTATAAAAAGATTCCGACAGAACTCTAAATTTGTTTTATAAATTTGTTTCATTACTTCCAAGATGCTCAGCTTCGCAAATGTTCGCTAAGCACAATGTATCGAGCCTGCTTGAGATAATAAGACGTGCTCAATACAGTCTAATGCAAAAAATTAAAAACTCGGGCAATCCAACAATTATTATGGAGGAAGGAGGGGCCAAGAGTGAATGCCCGCAAAAACGCCCCCTCCCCCCCAAAAAAAGTAGAAAAAGAATAAGCGAGCCAAATTACAAATATTATTCTTCATACTTTTTTTAAATTCTGAAAAGATTGTAGTGAGGAATAGAGTATGACAGGAGACACGGGAGTTCCAGCACTCCCTGTCTCCTGCCTAACGTCCCCCCCCCCCACAGGAGTACATCCCTTGGTGGGGGGGGGGGGACGTAGGCTATTCACAATCCGGGTTTGTCTTCTAAACTATGAGCTTCATAGTATAAAAATGGAAAATGTTTGTCTGCAGCTGCACTGAACATTGTTAATGGTATTTTCATTACTTTAATATTTACCTTTGGTTTAATCTTCGTTTTTTAGTTTATTATTATTATTAGCTGTATTATACAAGTTATTTTTAAAGTTTTATACAATATTCCCACGTCGGTGGTGTAGTGGTTAGCGTCGTTGACTACAAATCCATCGGCCCCAGGTTCGAGACCCGATGACGGCAGCCGGCGCGCAGCAAAAACTCAGCTTTTCATCTTTCCACACAATAAAGTGGTTGGTAGATAAATGGGTACCCTGGGTGGCCTAGTGGTTAAGACGCTGGGCTGCTGGTGGGGCGTGGTTCGGATTCCACGTTAAACTATAGGTCTAAGGTGGAGTGAAAAGCTTGACCTTCGTCAGAATGAACAATTTAGGCGGAAGCTAACCAAAGATTATATATATATATATATATATATATAATTAAAAATATAAAAACACTTAAATTGAAAAGGTCGTGTGTTTAGTTATATAAAAAAAATAAACTAGTTTGTTATAGATAATAAAAAATAGACCTATTCATTTTTTCCATAATTTTTATTTGACAATAAAAGTCAATAAAGGAGAATAAATTTATTGAATCACTATATTTAGACTAGTGTTGCGCTCCACTTCGCATTACGTAAAGCTGACGCACGTTCCGGTATCCCATTCCCATAACTTCGACATCTGTTCTTGAGGACAGCCATCGTGGTGTCTATTTACTTTTGTCAATCCTCTGTACGCGTGTATACCATGTAAAAAGTATACAATTGAACGTCGTATTGTAATTTTTATATTTTGTAAAATAATTCGCGAATTATTTTCAAATTTTTTAGATAAACTAAAGATATGAGGCTCCTTGGCACACGCAAACAGTTTCTCCAATCCGGCCATGAATGTATTGTCCCAAGCCAGTTTGGGGAACGGGGATTGGGGTGTACCTCGCTTCGCGTATCTGGCTCAACCTTGTGCTCATATTTTTCTGATTGGTGGCGTTACTGCGTGTTCCATCTCCCGTAGGTGGACGAAGTACGTAAAATCGAAAATCAACTAACGAAACGATTTCTATAAGGATGACTTTCTACCCACGTTACTTGGGTTGTATTACTCCCCAGGTTGTATTAACCAGGAAGATGGAACGGAACTCTGGAACAATCTTCCTCAATCCATCTTTCCCCCTGTCTGTGACCTCCAATCTTTCAAACGCAGTGTCCAGGCATTTCGAAAATCCTGGACCTTGATTTTGGCTCTATTCTTCTCTCTGGGCGGGGGATGGGGCGCTTTTGCGGGCATTCGCCCTTGGCTCCTCCTTCCTGCATAAGAAAAATGTTTAAAAAAAAAAAAAAATTGTCATTAAAAAATTAAAGTTAAGCAACCACTTAAAATTAACTAGAAAAAAAATATTTGTTGAAGGAGGGAATATGTTGTTGGGGTATTTTCTCTTCTCGCTTTGTAGGTAGTCTTTAAAAAGTTATATTATATATCAGAAAAAAAAAATCCATCATTTTAATGCTGTTTCTC
>JAJOZX010014586.1:20000-73564 GCA_023014485.1 Bathynomus jamesi
AAACATCAGAGGTGCGAGGTGAGGTGAGTATGGGGACCATTCCACTGACTCATGAAGGCGGGTTAGTCGCTCGAAAAATTGCTTCCTCAAAAAGTTGCGAGTTTCACAAGCAGTGTATGGGGGTGTTCCATCCTGCCGAAACCACTGTGAATACTATACTTTTACTTATTTGTTATTTACAAGTTCACAGCAATTAATATTAGTATAGGAAAGTAAATACCAATTTGGGGGGGCTATCTTACATCTTATTGTTCCATATTTAATTACAGAGCAACAAAAATTAATTTCCAAAATAGTTTCATCAAAGTACGATAACATTTTCTTGATACAGTTGAACGTCTAAAAGCTGCCAGCAATGCAGTTATTTCTTTAGGGGACAAACTAATTAGTTGTGATAAGTAAAAATCTTATAGCATCTGACGATATGAATTCTGCGTTACCGTTACTGCTTTTCCAGCTTCATTCTCAAAGAAGTAGGGACCTACTACACCATACCACGTAACAGCCACCCAAATGTTGAATTTAGCAACACTACGTGGAAACTGTTGGAACGCCAGTATGACTTCCCCAGTAACGAAAGTTTTGCTTATTAATCTCCCTAGAGTCCTAGACAGATGTACATAATTACATTCCTTAGGATGTGTTTCAAAAAACTTAGGATCTTCTTCTAGCTTTGCTAATATCCATATTGCGAATTCCATTCATTTTGGTTTTTGAACCTTTGTCAGTGAAGCTTGTGAATGGATTCTGTAGAGAAAAAGGTTTTAATTCTGTATACGACGCACAGATGTTCAAGAAATATAGGGTGTCTATAAAGTAACGCAAGTGAAGAGACGTCTGATTTGAACTGGCTTAAACTAGTTTTGTAATGTAAGTTCAAATCCGATTTGAACTGGTTTAAACTAGTTTCAACTTGTTTTTTATAAACCTTACTATCGAATATACAGTTGTTATAAAGTACATGTAATAAATATTACTTGTTCACTTGCGTTAATATATGATAACTTAAATCGGATTTGTCTCTCCACTTGCGTTACTTTATACACACACCCAATACTTATTTCTGCTGACAAACGTCGAATTGACTTCTGCGGACTGCACGTAATAATTTCATGAACGTGTTGTACAGTTCTTGTGGACCATCGCCTACCACTATTACCCTTATGTTGATTACTTACATTTTCCTTTGTTTGAAATTTTCTAATAGTTCCTGATATTATCTTTCTATAGGGTGGATCTCTGCATCTATATTCTCTGCAAAGGTTCCTTCGTACATGCGTCACAAAATTTGTCACATGAAACCACTCAACGATCTTGATTTTCTGTTCCAGCTGCAAACGCGGCATCACTGTTTGAGGGTTCAGCCATATTGTTCCGTGGAACAAGGAGTCTTAGTTAAGACTTAGTTTTCCTTAAAGACTATAGCCTAGTAAGGCCTTCTGTGACCTTACTGGGCTATAGACTTTGATAAAATATACACCCATTAGAAACTAACGGGCAAATAAAAATAGGGAACTTTGGGGGGACAACATATATATATATATATATATATATATAATATATATATATTATATATATATATATATATATATATACTATATAACGGGTGATCCAGATAAATGGGACCCATAAAAAAAAGCCAAATATTCTTAATATTTAATTCCTTTCATAAAAACTATATATCATTCGAAAGAGTAGAGTTACAAGTTTATTATGAAATATTTATTTTTTTAAAATGACTCCTTTCAAATGTGCTCCATTAGTTGCCAAGCATTCCAGTGTTCTCGCTTGTAAGTTCTGCATCACTTTTGCAAGAGTGTGCGGTGGTATGGCCTGTATCTCATTTGTGATGGCGGCCTTCAATTCTTGCAAGGTCGTTGGGTTATTTCTGTAGACCCTACTCTTTAAATATCCCCAGAGATAATAATCTAAGGGAGAAAAATCCGGAGACCTTGCGGGCCATTCAACGTCTCCAAATCTTGAGATTAACTCGCCTGGAAACGTTTGACGCAAAACTGCCATGCAGTTCCTCGTGGTATGGCAGGTAGCTCCGTCTTGTTGGAACCAGTGGTTTTCTAGACAAAGATCTCTTAATTTAGGAATAAGGAAATCGGTCAACATTTTTTCGTAGCGATCACCATTTACAGTGACCGTGTTTCCGGTGGAATCCTCGAAAAAGTACGGCCCTATGATCTGAGATGCAGTAAGACCACACCAAACAGTTACACGCTGACTATGCAACGGGACTTCGGTAATATTCAATGGATTTTCTGTTGCCCAGAAACGACAATTTTGTTTGTCTACAGTTCCATTCAAGTGAAAATGGGCTTCGTCTGACATAATCAAAGTTGCTAGAAAATTGGTGGTGTCATTTACCTTCTGTTGGATCCATTGACAGAATTGTCGTCTTCGTGCGAAATCTCCATCGTTTAGTTGTTGCACTGTTTGAATTTTATATGGAAAGAGCATTAAATTTTGCTTGAATATACGGTGTGTGTTGTTCCATATCCAACTCCTAACAGCTGAGAAGCACGTCTGATGCTTATGTTAGGATTATCCTGTACAATTTCATGAGTTCTGTTAATGATCTCGTCTATCCTCGCTGTGCGCACTCTTCCAGTTGGTTTTCTTTTTCCAATGCTGCCAGTTAGGGAAAGATTTCTGACACACCGACGGATTACTTTCTTAGAAGGTGATTTTGACATCTGAAAATTTGTCTTGAAAGATCTTTGAGCTGAAACTACACTTCTTCCATGCTCATAATATTGCTCAGTTATGAAACGCAGCTGTTCCACAGTCCATGCAGTCATCTTGAAGGGTTAGTTTTAACTAACACTTTTATTTTGTTTTGTATCTTATCTTGTCTTGTATTGTCAAAACCTATACAATCCTGTACAAACTTGTAACTATCCTCTTTCGAATGATGCGTATGATTTTATAAAAGGACTTATACTTTAAGAGTTACAGGGGTTTCTTTTGGGTCCCATTTCTCTGGATCACCCTTTATATATACTATATATATATATACAGGGTGGGCCGGAAGTTTCCATACATAGGAAAATTTAAACGTTTGTTTTTATGTTTCAGATACTCTAAGAATATGCGTTTTGTAAGATCTTGTTTACTGATGAAGCAAATTTTTACGTCAATGGAGAGGTTAATCGGCAAAACATACGTTATTGGAGTAATGCTAACCCTAACTGGCTGAGTCCGACGAAGATGCAAGGTGCCGGTAAAGTGATGGTGTGGGCCGGGATATGGGGTGACAGAATTATTGGACCAATTTTTGTCAGTGGAAATCTTAATGCCGAAAGGTATCTTAACATGTTGCAAGAAGAGATTTTCCCATCCCTACTAAACGAGGAAGGTAACTTCCCAGTTTACTTCCAGCAAGATGGAGCTCCACCTCATTATGGTCTTCACGTGCGTCGGTATTTGGATCAGCAGTTTCCGGATGCTTGGATTGGTCGGCGTGGTCCTGTGGAGTGGCTTCCCAGATCCCCAGATCTCACCCCCTTGATTTCTATCTTTGGGGGCACTTGAAGGCCATGGTGTATCAGGAAAAGATACGAGACATAAATCATCTAAAGGAACGTATCACCAACGCCATTACAAGCATAACGTCAACTGTGCTAATGCGTGTTCATCAACAGTGGGGAACACGTATTGAAATGTGTTTTCAAAACAATGGCAACCATGTAGAGCATATTATATAAATAAAAATGGTTGTCCATAAAAAAATGTTTATTTTTCCTATGTATGGAAACTTACGGCCCACCCTGTATATATATATATATATATATATATATATATATATATATATATATGGGATGAATTTCACAATAAAACACGTGAAATGAATGAATGCTGCATATATATATATATATTGAGGATAAAAACGAAGACGTAGAGCAAAAAAGTCATTATATTTGGCTGCAGCCGACGTTTCGGGCAACTCTACCCATCTTCAAGGCCTGTATTCAAAGAACAGCCACAAGAAAACAGGCCTTGAAGATGGGTAGAGTTACCCGAAACGTCGGCTGCAGCCAAATATAATGACTGTTTTGCTCTACGTCTTCGTTTTTATCCTGAATATAAAACTACGTCTCCTTAGGAGGGATCCTATTATATATATATATATATATATATATATATATATATATATATATATATATATATATATATATATATATAATTTATTTATATATTGAAAGCTTCTTTCAAAGTGGAAAGCGCATCAGCACATTCGTCGAATTGCGTATAAGTTTTCTTATATCCAACCAGTGCTTTAATCCGCTTGGCCGAACGTAGCGAGGAAATGATGCAGACAACTTTTCAAAAGTTCAGTTTATTAACAGACTTTAAAGATGATGATAGGATGGCAATATTATACACAAAGTCAAGTGAAATCAGCACCAGATTTCTCATGAGGTAAATTATATTCAAGCGAATGATGAATAAATGATGAATGCGTTCTTACATATTAAAAAGTATGTAATATTCAATAAAGAATTGCGTAAATAATAAGAAAATTTAAGATTTCTCATTATTAGACCTAATTTAAAGTGTCTAACAACCGCCTAACAGAGGATCTGGAGAGTGGTATGATAATTAATTAATAAGTCGTGATAGTAACGGTTAGCCGACTTTTATACTGGATCCAGAGATTCTATCTTTAGTTTTAAATTGATAATAATTAATCAGTTTTAAATTGATAATTATTTAGTTTTGTAAAAATTGGTTGTTGCCAATGTACAGGCAGTTTTTACATAGTGGAGCCACCTCGATGGGCCGAAGTGGCCCCTAGTGTGCCCACTATAAAAATTTTGTATGTTCTATGTTCTTTGTGGTTCGGAACCCACGTAAAATTGTAGGTCCCCTCCGCCACCACGGAGGACATGCACAATACACAATTACGAACACAGTTAGGTTGACCAGCCATGAGTGGATCCTAGGGTCTTTGTTGGTCTGAAACATTATAACATTATAACTAGTGAAAGACTACATTATATTAACTTTATTTGAAATACTGATGGTACTGACATCATCACATTTTCCAGTGGATGTCGCCATATTTGTTCAAGGAACTTATTAGAAGTACCTATTTTTTACATGTTTTTACATAAATTATAAAAACAATGTGAAAACGCTTTCTTTTTTTTACCAATTCCTTATGAATGATGACGTCTCGTCCTTCGTTACAAGGGCGTTAGTAGTGACTCTAGTTCAAAATTTGTGCATAACATTGTTGCTACAAGTTAATGTAGCAAAGTTGCTACAAGATGATGATGATCATTGTACTGGTCATATCCACAGGGTGGCCCATAAATCCCAATCGGTTGTAATTAAAACGAAAATCCATCTAGCGGAGCTCACACTGACGTAATCGATTACTAAGGAAAGAATATTTGTCGAGATTCTTATATTTTGCATTTTGAATAATCAATAAATATTTCTAAACTTATTATAAACGTTTTACTGTTGTTTGATTTTTTTGTATTTTCACTTTAATTATAACCGATTGGGACTTATGGCCACCCTGTACATCGGAGTAAATCGTAGCCTCGGGATAACTGATCCGTTTTCAGAATATGCCGTTGATCTCACAATAAGAGGGTTGGCAAAAATAAATAGACGCAAAATGACACAAATGGCAAAGCTCATCAGTGGAATGCCAGAACGTGTGTCAGCTTTTCATAAAGAAAAGGAGGAACCAACACGATTCTAAATATATTGATTCAATAAGTCTGTTATTATTTATTGACTTTTATTATGAAATAAAAAACTACGGACTATTTCAATAATGTAGTCGAGACCTCCGAGACCGAGTCTCTGGTCTATTTACTTTTGTTATCAACTCTCTGTAAGTCAATAATGTAGCCTAGGCAAATGAACCGAACGGCCTTTGTTCTTGCAACATTTAGCGCAGAAAGAAATTCTTAAGTAAAATCAACCTCAAAATGTGTAAACTTATTACAAAAGCACTTAACCTACAGTTTACATTTAGGTTTTAATACGACTGTAATCCTTGTCATTAATGCATTTCAAAACTGTTAAAGTACAGTTGCGAATTAATGTACAAAATAATAACAACAGTTTTATATTACATTGGTACATTGAATTATACCTTTGTTACCTTTGTACATGCTCTAATCTTTATAATATTATTATTATTATTATTATTATTATTATTATTAACTAGATGATAGTTAAATTATATAGTATAATTTATTTCCAAATAAAAGAAATTATATCTATAATCTATATACTTTTCTTTATATGTTTAAACATCTAACCTTTGACTTTTATCAGAATTTAATTAACATATTTTTAATTATAAATTACCATTTCTATCATAATTTGTACTTTTACAACGGCGAAGCCAGAAGTTTCTAAGGGTGTGGGGGGGGGGGGGGGGGGGGGGGGGGGGGGGTTACACATGAAATATTAAAAAAAATTTGAATTATATATCTATACCACGGTGGTGAATACACTCATTTTAAATCAGCATATGGATTAAATAAAAAGACAACACATGTGTATTTTGAACAAATAATACTTTGTTGTCTATTGATCGCATTTTTAATTCCTGCCATTTTGCAACGTACTATGTATTTTTAAAAGCATCCAAAACCAATGATGATTACATATACGTTACATCTCAGATGCAGTACAGGAATATAGATTTGTAAACATCTAAACATAAATATATACATTTAAAAGGCAAACAGTTTGTAAACATCCAAACAGCACATCTTATAGAGCACAATTACTCCAAGCGGAAACAGCCGGCGTGGTTTTTTTTTTACCAAGTGAGATAGTATATCTTCTGTGCTGACATGAATATTTCGGTGGATGTTGAGTATTGCTTAGCGCTAACACAATGTTTCCAACGTTAACTAAGTAGTTTCTGCTATACTCTGTACTTATACTCGGTATGCAAACTAACGTCTTCAAAGTTCACCCTGTAAAATTTCAAGTGCAAAAGCTGTGCATAAAACTATGTGCATCTCGGAACTTATATGGCTTCGTCTAGTTTCTAATTAAGTAATTAAAACTTAATTTTAAAAGTAATTGGTCATCATTGTAATGGACCGTGAATAAATGTTTGCTATTATTTTGTTATTTCCTAGGGTCCTTCGGTTTTTTACCCCCCCCCCCCTTCCATGCCTCCAATCTCTGACTGGAGCAGAGAAAATCTTGTGGCTTTCAATGCCTCAAAAACTCAGTTCCTTCATCTCTCTACTCGTCACAATCTTCCACACAACTATCTCCTTATCTTCAGCAATATACAACTCAATCCTTCCCCTTCTTTCAACATTCCTGTGTTTTCTTTCTCTTTCCTGGAAAGATCACATATACTTTCTAAAACAGCTTCTAAAAGGTTAATTTTGCTGTACCAGCTCCGCAGTTTCTTCACGCTCACTCATTTGCTATCTCTGCGCAGGGGTCTTGTCCGCCTCTATCTGGAGTACGCTTCTCATTTGTGGGGTGACTCAATCCACACAGCTCTATTTGACCGGGTCGAATCAAAGGTTTTTCGTCTCATTAATTCTCCACTTCTTACTGACTGTCAGCAATCCCTCTCTTCGCTGCAATGTTCCCTCACTCTCTCTTTACTCTCAATATTATAACAAACACTGCTCTTTTGAACTCTCTACCTGCATACCCCCTCCTTTAAGGATAGCATGCAGTGCCAGACTTTTGACACATTCTCATTCTTTTTCTGTCCAACTCTCTAACGGAAGGGTTAACCGGTATTCTCAATCATTCCTCTACTCAACTGGTCAACTCTGGAACACCTTTCCTCAATCCATCTTTCCCCCTGTCGATGACCTCCAATCTTTCAAACGCAGAGTGTTTAGGCATCTTCAAAACCCTGGATCTTGATTTTGGCTCTCTTCTTCTATGAGGTGGAGGCATTTTTGCAGGCATTCGTCCTTGGCCCCTCCTTCCTGCATAATATACATATACAAAGAGCAGAGCGATCGTTTTAAATTTTCAGATATCAATTTTTTCTGGTGAATCCTAATTTTTGAATGGATTTATTTTTTGGGGAGGTATTTAACATTCTCGTTAAAGTACATAATTTTAAATTTTTACAACACACACACACACACACACACACACACACACACACACACACACACACACATCCTCACCATAAAATGTACAACTAATTTGATTTTATGTACATTTATATATATAAAAAAAGGACAGTTGACCTATTGGCACTCCTTCGGCACTCCTTTCTGAATAGATAAAAGAATAAATAATATTACTGCGAAGGTTTACCGCAGTATTTTCGGAAGGTTAATAAAGTAACCGATTTAATTGACAGCGAGGGATGTCTCCGGGCGTGGACACAACTCAAGCAACTCCCGATGTTTGGCTGCATTTGCCCAGACGACAGACAAAAACACAGATGTGACAGAATCTTCAGCATCATTCATCACAACCCTTGCGTCGGTAAGCGATTAAGAAAGCCTTTTTCCTTTGTCTATTTAATATATGTAGATCCTGTATTTAGGTGATGTAAGTTATATGACTTAGGCTATTACTGTAATTATTATTAATGTTGTAGTATTATTACAGTGCTGTGCCCGCTAACGCTAATTTTGTCGCTAATTTTTTCTGAAACCACTCCAATTTACATATGTCTGTCTTCCGTAATTTACCTTGATATAATTGGTTCTAAGGTGCAAAAATGTGACGTTGCAGTCTACGAGTCTACGAAAATGAGAACATTTGTATGTAGGGGTCGAGTTCCTTTCTTATATATTAATAGAGAAAACCAACGAACGGAAGAATAAATTCTATTCAGTTTATACGAGTGGGTTTGAAAAATTAGCGATTAGCAGTTAGCGATTGACTTTCTCTAAAAACTTAGCGCCGCTACCTGTTTCGCTAACAATTTTGAAAATTAGCGGCGCTAATAGTATCGCTAATAAAAAGTTAACGGCGTTAATCCCAGCACTGAGTATTAATCACGTTATTGCATAGATATATTTGAATACTTCATAAACTGACTTTTATAACCATTTACGTGTTTTTATTGATATTATATATATACATATTTCAGCATATATATATTCTAACCTTATTAGTACAATAATAATGTCTATATAACCAAATGTCCTGATAATTATTGTTGTAAAGTTCACCGAATTGCACAAACCCAAATAGAAAAGAAGTCCCCCCTAAAATTTATTTTCTTGCATTTTCTTTAAGAGCAGAACTGAAAGAAAACCACATACTTCAAATTTATTATGAATTTGTACAATTTGCATGAGTGTTTTCATAGCATTGATCACTCCCTGATTGATCACGATTATATGAGGCCTTCCTATGAAGAAGTGACTAAACGACAAAGGAAAAAAACGCCAAAAAAAACGCAGTTAAAGTTAAAGTGTCATTTAAAGTGCCATAACTTTTGAACTTTTGACGATATTTAGACGAAATACCTTCAAAAGTTCAAAAGTTATGTCTCTCTCAAATTGGTACACTTTAACTTGCGTTTTTCTGGTGTTTTTTTACTTTTGTCGCTTAACCAATTCTTCCTTGGAGGTCCTCATATTCACACTGGTAAAAATTTTAAAGTTTTTTGGCTTCTCGAATGTTAATTTAAGTCATTAAAATTGCTATTTTTATTTGTATTTATTAATTAATTAATTAATTTATTTATTTATTTGTAATATTCATGTAATTATTTAACTGGAAATCTTTTGGGTTTTTTCTTAATTTTAAATTATATTTAATATATATATATATATTATATATTTTATTTATTTTATTTATTTACTTATTTTGGTGTTTCAGAAGTCCGTTCCCATTGGGATCTGAGATTTGTTTATTTTTTTTCTGTTATAATAAAAATTAATAATAATATATAATCTTAAATTCCTGTAGGGCCCGATTTTTGAAACACTTGTGTGTGTATATATATATGTTTTACGTTCCAGACTTTTCGAACACTACACACACACACACACACACACACACACGTTTTATTTTTATATCAAACTACTGATTTTACGGTCATACACTTACTCATTTACTCAAGTAATCATTGCTTGATGTATAAATGGAAAATCATTATAAATCATTATAAATCATTATAAATAACTTTGTAAAACTGTAGATAATTTGAAAGTCGATATGATGTATTAGAAGTAAAGTACATTTCCATTACAAGTACTATTTAGCTTAAATTTAGTTGTAATTTGTACTTTTTGTCACATTTGAATTTAAATGCTTATGGTTAATTAACGATGTCTGACTCGTCAACGTTAACGCTTTCCTTTTTGGAGATTGGATTTCTAAATCCGGTGATTAAATAGAATATTTTTTCTAAACTTTTGGTGTATTTGATCATATCCTCTTCATATTTCAATATTGTAAAATCCTCAACGGAAAAGCTGTATTTAAATTTACTTTGATTAACGTAATTGTACGTTATTGTACAATATATTCACACCGTGTTTATAAACGGTCTCATACAACGGATTAATTTTAAATATCTAATCAGTGAGAATTCACAATTCGCTAATTTTCCTGCAACAATAACGGAAGCTGTAATCTCCTTCTTAATATATGCCAAATTAATTAAAGCGTTACTCGGATGAGTTCATTTCCCTGAAGTATATTTTATCGTCCTCAACGACTCATCCGTTCAGAATAAAAAACGTATTGTGTTTTTAAACTTTCTTCTATTAACTCCAAGGGTGTATCAACAGTACACCCCACCCCCAACACCCTACTATTCCAACTTATTTCATCGTTGATCGTTCTATTCAGAAAAGCGGATAAATTAAAGTTCTAAAAGAAACGCGATATCAAAATCTTTAATCTCGAGATTTAACTGCCATCTATTGGCATTTTTTTAAACTATTCTATACTGTTTATCAATAAAATTGGTTACAATGATTGATTAATTAATATTTTTTGCTACTGTATAAATAAATGTATATAATTCCTAATTACTTTATTTGTTTTATAAGTAAAGTCTGTTCACGCTGTAATAAACAAAACAAAAAAGAGATATAAATTTTTGAAAACAATCTTTTAACCTGTGGTTTTTGCCAAATAAGTTATTTTTTATACTATTTCTCTTTAATTAATTTTAACATTAAGAAAAACGTTTAGCTTAAATTGTTTTTTTTAATTAAAATTATAACTCATTTTAACATTAAGAGAGTGTTTAGCTTAATCAATTTTATTGAAATTTTATTTAACTCTTTAAAACAAAACAAAAAATCACTATTAATAGTCGGTTTGAATTCCCCTTTATCATAGTGGAGAGTATACGTGTGTGTAGGGTGGCCAAAAAAAAAGTTTGGGCACCTCCCCCCACCTTCAAAATATTTACATATCTAATTTTTATATTAGAAGCGGGGTGCCCAGACTTTTGCCCACCGTGTACGTCCTCCTTCAGATTAATAATGAAGCGATAATAAATATTAAGCATTATGAGCTGCGCTTAAGTTTTTCTACTATTACGCGTTATTTTACTTATTCTTCATCTATTTTCACGACTTTTAGCGCTCTAAAGATTTAGAATTTGATGCAAGAGGCACACTTTATATATAAGCCTGCTGAAATCACGAGTTTTCTGTTTATGAAAGTAGCCATGCACTGAATCAGTCCTGAGAAGTCTTGGGAAGGAAGACGGAAAATTTGAAACAACAGTTCACAAAAGAATTTTTTTTTTTTTTCAAAATTCTTTTTATTTGAAAGTTTAAATTTATTTCTCAAACGTTTTTTCATTATTATTATTATTATATTTCGTTTGTAATAATGGATTTGAATACGATTCTTTTTTTTTTTCTCCTTTATTGGTTACTAAAGTGTAACGTTTCTCATACGCGTAACTTCTCATCACAGTTCAAAATAACAGTGAATATATTGAACCTCCTTTTTCTTACGTTTACGTCGTTCAAATTGCGCGCGTTTTAATCTGTAATAGCGTCCAAGAACATTTCGAACCTTTCCGAGACTGTCTCTGGAGACTTGATAGGAAAGTTCACGTAATCCGCTTTCGTTTTAGACTAGCGATGCACTTTTCATTTGCTTTCTTTCCTCCGCCTATCGTTTCTTTCTCTGGTTCCTTTCAGATGCGTATCTCGCCTCCTCTGCACTTACCCACATACGAACTGGCGTTGGTGGTACGTGGGAGCTGATTATGCCCCCGGCTGCCCCACCACGCCCCACACCCTTTTCCCCTGCACACCCTTATCCTTACCCAGACCCCAACCCCCGGTCCCCCTGGGGGTCGCACCAGCATGGTTCCTTCTTCCTCACCGCACCTCCTCCCCCTATCTTCTCGGCACAAACGCACAATGTGCTGAACGTTCCGCTCCCCTCGTTCCGGCCCGTGGATAACTCTCCTGGCTCATTTCCAGTCAGCGTTATTCCCTTCGATAATTCGAGTCTGCACGCAGTCGACACTCAAATCCAGAATCCGCTCGTGGACGGCCGCTCCGGAACGGCAACGCAGAACGCCTCCCGCGCCGCCAACGTACTTGGCAGCGATGCCCATCGGCCCTCTGACTTTAACGCAAGTATGTACCTTCACTCCTAAGATACGTCGGGACGGATGCCCCGCTGTACCCCTGCACCACCTACGCACCGCTACTCCTCCACTCGCACCACCTCATTCACCACTGCACTGAGTCCAGCCAAGCAGCACTTGCGTGCAAGTCATCCACAGAGTCTACACAACACTTAATCTTAACCTAATTCATTTTTAAATTAGCAGTTAACAGGTCGTTTTGAAAAAGGGGAAAGGATACGAAACGCAGGTTCATAATGTACTCGTAATTGCTCACTAACATCTTACAATCCTTAATCCCTTTAATAACAAAGTAGCAAATAGAATGAACAAAAAATTCATATAGCTTTCTCACGTAATTAAAGGGACTCAACCCACGTAAGTAGAATAAACTGTATTTGATGTATCCCTTCGTTGTTTTAAACTTATCCTAATCCTAAATGAAGTTCAAATCTCCATTTAAAGCTTGTAGACACTAATTTTAGAAGCGACGCTGTGTTAGAAAAAATTATAGTATTTAATAGTATGTCATTTCTTTTCAACCTCTAATTACAAGATGTTTCTTAAATGCAAAAATAATAATAATAATATTTTTTACTCAGCTTATCTACTTAAATTACAGGAAAAATAATACGTTTTTTGTGTTTGTACCGGTTTGGTATAAATTTACAAAGCTTCCTCTATTTCCTTACAAATTTCCCTCGTACGGCTGTCATTTCTATCTTTCATAAATTAAGAGCTATATATATATATATATATTATATATATATATATATATTATATATATATATTCAACTGCAAAGAACACGCAGTATAAATAACGTAAAGAACGACGCTTGTATAGGAGATATTCCGCGCAAGACGAGAGAGAGAGAACGAAACAAATGAAAAAATGAGTTTCGTTCTCTCTCTCTCGTCTTGCGCGGAATATCCTATACTAGCGTCGTTCTTTACGTTATATATATATATATATATATATATATATATAATATATCCTTTATTAACTCGAAAGTCTCTCTCTCTCTCTCTCTCTTTTACACACAGAGTCTTACACACACACACACACACACTTACAATTTCCTTTCTCTCATTTTTTCACCTCTTCCCACCCCTGTCGCATTTCCTTCCAACAAAGGCTTAATGATTCTTATCTGTGCGGCGCTTCGAAATGGAATTTAGTTTAGTTTTTTTACGTTTGTTTGTGCGTGTTCAAGACATGTTTTTGCTGTCGCACAAAAGTTGCCTGATCACTATTTAAATAAGTTTTAAAACTATTGGTTGCACTAATTTTAAAAATATTGGTTGCACTAAATTCAGTTGATTATATATATATTAATATATATATATATATATATATATATATATAGGCAGAATAAACATATCTCGAGTGGGCTTCATAGTGTTCTACGCTGAGAAGCCATTTCTTTCATTTGGAGTTTTCAAAAGCAAATATAAATTCCAGTAGGTAAACTAGGAAACCTGACTGATTCTCCCAATCCCTTAACCCTCCTTGTCCCTGTACCGTGAGCATTTATTCTACCTTCTCGTATGTTGCCACCTAAGCAGCCAATGTCTTTTGAAATGAATAATTTAAGTCTCCTTGGACGCAGATCAAATCAATACACAGGTTTTATGGATCAACCGATTTGACTGCATGTAAGTGTGTGTGTGTGTATTTGACACCTTCATCACACAGATATATTTGCATGCACGCTTGACCTAAATCACTGAATTTATTCTATATTCGTAAAGCTAACGAACCAAGCATGCTTTGTCGAGAACAAGCTAGTTCTCCAAATATTTCAATTTAATGTACATATCTTTTTCAACAGGAAAAAAGAATATATATATATATATATATATATAAGGTGAAGAAAAGTACGTAAGGGCAAATATGGATTAATTTTAATGATTGAGAATACATTAATATAAATAATAGAATAGTGAAAATCATTTTAATTAAAATAATAGTTTACAATGCACTTATCTTTAAACCATAATAAATGCGCCTTTATTTTAAAGATGCAACAACCAATTGCAAAAGTACTTGGACAGAATTATTGAATTAATTTTCTTTACCTATAGATTTTTCTATTATTTATCAGAGTTTCATATATATATATATATATATATAATATATATATTATATATATATATAAAACTTGCCTTGCCATAAGTATCCAAGTAACTACATTCCCAGTTTGAGAATAACGAGAGAGGGTTTTGCTCACCGTAGACAATGAAACTCCCACTTTATTGGCCATTTGTCTCTAGTTCTTCATCAAGAGGGTAGTAGTCAATCTTAGCCTACTTTCGTTTGATATTTCTTTTGTGGGAGCCTGTAAGAGAAGGAAGGGCACAATGTTACCAAATAATGTTCAGGTGCAAGTTTCACGAGTTAAATTACGTTTTTGAAGAAAAATGGGATAAAAAATGGCCTAGAAAGAATAAATACAAATAAGAAAAAAATATTGTAACCAATAATATCAATATTTCCGTGAATATAGACAATTATTTTAATCAAAACGTGATGTCATCATTAAATACAATTTCTTTCAATACTGATTAATTGCTCGTAACTCTTCATGAAACAAAACATTACATTAGAAAGCTCCTTAATGAGACAGATATATCATTTTACTTCCTCTAACTTATAAAAAAGAATTTAACGAGTTTTATCATATTATTATTACAAAATCAACATTTTAAAAATGTTTCCATAATTTTGACCGACAGTGTGTGTATATAAGCTAGTACTCAATTTAAGGCTAATTTTAAGTTGTCAGAAAACTCAGATAATGTTTGCTTTAATCAGCAAGTGACCACAAGTTCTTAATTTACCTCTGAGTTTACATTAAACAAATCCTGTCGTTATTTCCTTAATCAAATACGCAATGAAATGCGATTCAGGTAAAAAAAACAACTCTCAGATGTAAAGTTGTGGGGGAAAAAATTCGCCGAGGGAATGAAAACCCTGGACAAACTAATGAAAATTAAAAAAAAAAAGCAGTAATGAATCATAAATATAATAAAGTTAAAAATAATGTAACCATAAAAATAAAACTGAATGTTGCCATTTTACTGGGTGACAATTTTATTTTATTTTTTATTTACATGGTCTCTCTATTTTTCCAACCAAATAAAATTTGTTAATTTTTCTGTTCTCATTGGTTTGATTTTCTCGGTCGGCGAACTTTTTTCCAACAACTGTTGACTTAAAACAGTTGTTGTAAACGAAAACATATACGCTTCCTACCTCATGAATGTTATATACAGTGTGTGTGTATATATATACACAGTATATACTATCTGCATATGTGGATGCTGAGTCATGTTAATATTGTGGACGCTAAGTCATGTTAATAGTGTGAATATTAAGTCATGTTAATGTTATCTAACTACTTCTTGCTCAAGTAAAAGGGAAACAAAATATTTTACCTTGAATCGAATAAGTGCATTCACGTCTCACATAAATAATCCCTCTTGTCATTGAAATAAAAAAAAACAGCTTCAAAATGAAAATACACTTAGGCTAAATAATATATTTCATCCATTAATTTTAACATCTGTGTAAATGATTCTTTTTAAACAAGGCGCATAGCAAATGATGACTAATGAATCACGGAAATATGGTGGATGACCTTGTCAGTTTCTTGAAAACAAATTTGTATAAAGACAGTTTCGAGTAAACTTCATTCTATTGGTGACCACCTTATCAAGTTGTTAAAGATTGAAATGAGTCCAACTGTTGGCAGGATTGACAACAGCTCCGCAACTCGCGTTCCCACGCTCCATTCGACGTGTCAAACAGCCTTGGATGATTGTTTGGCTGACCGTGGTTGCAGAAGGCTCTTAGATCCGGTTTTAAGCGCCTGCAGCAATAACTGCAGCAGGGAGATGTGTATGGACAATGTACAGACATTCTACAGGAATGTAAAATTTAAATGGGCAATGAGATCGCCCTCTGTCTTTGCAAGTTAGTACTGAAAAAATTCATATGTAGGTGCAAATAAATATTTGTTAAAATTTTCTTCGGTAAAAGAGGTTTATCTCTCTCTCTCTCTCTCTCTCTCTCTCTCTCTCTCTCTGTCTCTCTCTCTCTTCTCTCTCTCTGGTTTATTACAGAAGCCTAAATTATATACACACACACACCACCACACACACACACACACACATATATATATATATATATATATTATATATACACAGGTGTTTGAAAACTTTCTGTACAAATTGTAATGGGGGATAGGCAACACCAAGACAAACCCTTTTCATCTATAAGTGTATGTCCGCTGACGTCACCATTCGGCGCGAGAGGGCGCCGCTGCAATTGGCTAAAAGGTGAAGTGGGCTAGACTCGCGCTTGCCGCGGGCATTCTTAAATCGGACGTAGTACGCGTAACATGGAGCGCTTCACGACTGCTGAGATGGCTGACATACATATGGTGTATGGGGCTGCCAATGGAAACGGAAGAGCTGCTGTGAGGTTGTACCGACAGCGCTTCCCAAACAGACGTGTGCCAAACCACCAAACGTTTGCGCATTTGCATCGGCGACTGCGAGAAACTGGAACATTCCATGCAAACATGCATGACGCTGGTCGGGAGAGAAACGTGCGCACTCCTGACGTCGAGTCGGGCAGGCAGCAGGTACGGCCCAATCAACTTGCCATGGACGATACCCGCCCAAACATTGACGGCGAACCGTTCTTGATGAGCATGCACCCGTGTAGCATGTGGATTTGTGTGCGCCCACACGTGAGAATTGTGCATGTTAAACACACCTCACGTGTGAAACAGGCCTCATCTGAGAACAGTACATAAGCCGGAAAATTAGGCTGCACCGCAGTCTGCTGCAGAAACCAGCGTGCGAATTCCACACGAAGAGGGTAATCCCGAGGTTGTAATGCCTGGACTATCTGACGATGAAACGGATGTAACTGCTGCTCGTGCAACACACTCCAGACCAGGTCGTGGTTCACACCGAGGATACGTGCAACACCTCGCGTGCTTGCGCTTGGATTGTCCTCAAATCGCCGTAGGACTCTTCTTCCATGTCAGGAGTGCGCACGTTTCTCTCCCGACCAGTGTCATGCATGTTTGCATGGAATGTTCCAGTTTCTCGCAGTCGCCGATGCAAATGCGCAAAGCGTTTGGTGGTTTGGCACACGTCTGTTTGGGAAGCGCTGTCGGTAACACCTCACAGCAGCTCTTCCGTTTCCATTGGCAGCCCCATACACATATGCATGTCAGCCATCTCAGCAGTCGTGAAGCGCTCCATGTTACGCGTACTACGTCCGATTTAAGAATGCCCGCGGCAAGCGCGAGTCTAGCCCACTTCACCTTTTAGCCAATTGCAGCGGCGCCCTCTCGCGCCGAATGGTGACGTCAGCGGACATACACTTATAGACGAAAAGGGTTTGTCTTGGTGTTGCCTATCCCCCATTACAATTTGTACAGAAAGTTTTCAAAACACCCTGGTATATATATATATATATATATATATATATATATATTATATATATATACATATATATATTATTTATATATATATATATATATGTCTATTATATCTCCAAAGGTATGAGTGAAAACTACAGGTGCATCTTAAGAGGAATTAGACATTGAATTCTTTAGAATTTTCTATTTGGAAATATGGTCAAGAAACACGATTTGTTCTAGAGAGAAACTTTGTTAGAAAAAAATAATAATAAACTGTTCATTTATTGCCAGGAAAATTTTTCCTGGAAAAAAAGAGAGAGAATTAAAAATTTTAAGTTTGGTATTCGTAATAGATATTATACAGGGTGTCCCATAAGTCCGGACTCGTAGAAAGTTATTTTAAATTAAATTTACAAAAGTAATACGTGAAAACTAAAACAAATATTCAAATTGATGTCTTGTTTTTGGACACTCCTGAGGAAAGAGAGGAGGCCTTTTCCTCACGAGTGTAACTCACTTCCATATTAGCCAATGCGTGTTATTCTACCTGCAACAGAAAATAAGGTCCCAAAACAAGATATCAATTTGAACATTGTTTTAGTTCTAATGTATTATTTTTATAAATTTAATTTAAAATAAACTTTCCTATGAGACCGACTTATGAGACACCCTGTATATAAAATTCAGTCAAATAATCCTCTGTTATATCGGTTGGCAAAAAAAAAAAGGGAGACCTCGAACTTTGGCTGTAAAATCCAAAGTTATGGTCAGATTTCAGTATTTTTTTCACATCCCACAACTAAGTAAATTTCCTATACGGTGAGAGAAATTCAAAGAAAAACTAATGAAAATTACGGATTTATTTGAACATTTCTTTATGCCACTGGAAATTCTCTATTTACACTATTACTGCATTGTCGGGTCGGCAAAAAAAAAAGGAAGACCTTTGAAATCCTTCATATCTCGGCAAATACGATATATACTGTAGAACCAGGTAATTTTATGGATTGTATGCCATCTTTTAACATTTTAGCTGAGAAATTGGATTTATGGCGAATATTCAGAAAAATCTTGCTAATCATAGGTTCAAGTTGATAATTAAAGCAATTTTAATTAACGTAAGCCAACTGCACGAGGTTTGGACAGCTTCTCAAGAAAATCGATAAAACAGAGATATCAAAAGCATATCAAATATTAAATTTCGCCACCAAACAGTCCTGATGTAAATCCTGTCGATTACGGCCTTTGGGAAAATTTGTCACGGAGAATTTATCGGATCAAAGTAAGAAATGTCGTTCATTATGACAGCTTCTTCTGGAAAAATGGGATGAGCTACCACAAAAAACGAATCAATAAAGCCATAGATGAGTTCCGTCCTAGACTGAAAAAGGTTGTAGAAGTTCGTGGTAAATATATCGAGCAGTTTCTTAACATCAGGGTAGCACCATATGTGAGTACTTTGTAACTTTTATCTGCACATTACAATGCAGTAGTAGTGTAAATGGAGAATTCTCCAGTGGCATAAAGAAATGTTCAATAAATCCATAATTTTATTAGTTTTCTTTGAAATCCGCTCACCATATAGGAAATTTACTTAGTTGTGGGGTGTGAAAAATAATACTGAAATCTGACCATAACTTTGGATTTTACAACCAAAGTTCGAGGTCTCCCTTTTTTTTTGCCGACCGCTTATATATATTATAATATCTATTATATATAATATATATATATTATATATATATATAATATAATATATATATATATATATCAGGCTAACAGTAATTCAATCCAATTAGGAAATCAAACCAGGACGATGGATGCGTGTCTCGTGGCTCAAGAAAAACTCCATCCCTCCTGCGCCAGAAAATCGGCCGGCCCGGCTCCTCTTATGCAGCACTTTGGCGAAGTCTTGTAAAGATGACAGCAGTTGCAGGTAAGACAATCAGATTTTGTACACTGAAGCACCACACTGAAGCACCTCTATCCTTCACGGCTAATAACGCTATACAGTCGTCACATTGATTCTCTTAGTGGCTGAAGGACGTTAAGTGGTTTAGCATTCAACCAACCAACTACTGAACCAACCAACCAACCAAACAATCAAACAAAATAACGGGCCTTCGTCGAGTTTAGAGTTTCGGTCTGAAATTCACTCGGAAGACATATCCTTCCTGGCTGCTTCCCGGGGTGAAGTGAAAGACTCCCAACCCCAACTCCTTCGTCGAGTTTCGGTTCGAAGCTCTCCCGGAAGACATATCCTTCCTGGTTGCTCCTACTCGTCTTCGTTGATAACCATTTAAGCCTTAAAAAGCGAAAACCTAATGTTGTCTCATTTCTTTGCAGTTTTTCCTTTTCCTGAAAACAATTTTAGCTAAAAAATTAAATTTTAGGAAAGTTTATTTAAGTCTTTTTTAATTTATTTAATAAAGTTACTTTCTCGAAAGCTTGACACGACAAGTGTTACATTTAGAATTTAGAATTTAGAATTTAGAATTTAGAATTTTACTGGGTACATTTTCCCCTTGTTTAAAAATTCTAAAATTTTGGTTTTTAACGTGCCCAGCAGGCGATGCGATACAACATTATGAACAGATCACCACACTTAATCAGTCTTTGACATGTCTCTCTCCAAATATATATAATATATATATATATATATATATATATATATATATATATATATGACATGGGGTCGTCAATTACTGTGTTCTATTACTATTACATTTGATTCCTTCTATTACTATTACTATTGCTTTAATTTTCATCTATTTCTATTACTTTTGTATTGGGGTACTTCACTCATTGAAAAGGATCTTTATGTCTATTTAAATGCAATTAGAAGCAGTGTGTTAACAAACAAAACAAACACTTTATTTCAGACTCAAACAGGTACAAACATTATACAAGAGGTCCATAGAAGATTAAGAGATAGTTGTCTGGAGCACTGACTAAGTAGGCCAGTGAATCACTGTGTATAATGAACATACAAATACAATGATCCAACCATGAGGTGGTGTGCCAACTATCACTAACATAAGTAAAGCTATCACCAGGAAGACTACACATGGATGAAAGGGTCAAATTATTATCTTCAGAGAAGGCTTTTAAGTGGTTGCTAAACAAATACTTATTATTAAGCACATTAGCATTAAAGTCACCAATAATAGCTACACATGTCGTATCCAACCCTTCAATAATGCTGCTGACCTGCCCCAATTTAATGAAGTAATCTTCTTCATTATCAACTGCCTGAAAAGGCATATAGACACATAGAATTACAAAATTTTATTGTCTACACAAATTTCTATTCCAGTTAGCCAATTCAAACCAAGTTTTAATTCACTAATATATTTCCCATACCCCACCCTCCATAGAATAGCTACCCCACCAGGTGTGTGGCCTGCAAAGAGACCATCTTGTTTATCTCTGGTGGCCTCCTCTATCCCATGAAAGTTACTGGACAGGCTATTCAGGTCCTTTAAGTCCTGTTCCATAGCCATGTTTCTTGCAGACAGAATATCAGCATCCTCTAACAGCTTATCAATTATGATCCGCCTGTGTTTGCTGTTATTGCCTAAGCTTAGGCCTCTACAGTTATAAGAGATTACCTTGAATGTTGCAATTAGGAAGATGCAGGAGTTCTGCCAGCCATCTCTACATGTTGAATTCCTTATACCAGGCACAGTAGTTACAGCATTAGACCCAGCTGGATTTTCCTCAACGGTACGACGCATGATGTCTCCATAATTACCCTCTCCAGCACTTGCGAGAGGGGCTGCAGGCGTTTTTCTTCCCTCCTTCTCATAGAACCGCCGTACATATACCCGTTCCGGCCATACGCTGGATCCATAAATACCCCTGGATCATCACAGACTATTGTAGCTTGAAAGGAACTGTACGTAGTCCATCTGGAGTCAGTTTTCCTACGATGACAGGACAATTGCGTCCTGGTCAAGTGCGTCCCGGACAAATGCGTCCCGGTCATTGGCGTCCCTGGACAATTGCGTCCGGTTTTATTTCGTCCCGGACAATTGCGTCCCGGACAATTGCGCACTTCCCAAACTACTATATGAAGTTTATTTATTAGAGAAGTGAATAGAAAGTTCATTGTGACTTCACCTACGCAATTGTCCAGGGACGTCAATGACGAGGGACGAGTATGTTTGTTGTTGTAATTTTGTATGGGATATAATGCCCGGTTAGATTAATTGAATGCCCAGTTAGGTCAACTGTATGCCCTTGACGATTGGTTAGGTTAAGTTGTGATATTTTCGTTAAAACTAACGAAACTAACTTTATCTTAAGTGGACGTAACCCATAAAATTTGGCAATGATGTTGCTGATGATGGATAAAGTTTTAGAGAACAGTTTCGAACAGAACTTATGAACATATAACAAGTTTAATAGGTTAAAATAAAAGTAGTATTTGAAATTCCGATACTAACTTTCTATTCACTTCTCTAATAAGTAAACTTCATATAGTAGTTGGAGAAGTGCGCAATTGTCCAGGGACGCCAATGACCGGGACGCATTTGTCCGGGACGCACTTGACCAGGACGCAATTGCCCTAGTACCTTTTCCTACATGTAACCTGAAGGCTCACTTTATCTTCCACAAATGCCTGCAGCTCCTCAGGTCGACATCTTGAGACGAAAATGTTTGCGGTCTTCGTTGGTAAGTCATCATACGATCTGTTTTGACAGCCCCTATGATACCCCGCCGTTCTCTGCCAGCCTTTGCCACAGACTGACTCCCTCTAGCCGGTACATGAGTGGAACCAGACCCCCTTGAGGGACCACCACCATTAGCTACTGCAGTAGCTGCAGTTCTCGGAGGGGTCGCTCGCTTCCGGCCCCTCCTTACTACCATTGTCCAAGATGCCTCCTCATCATGACCACCGACTGCATTCCCAGCATCTCGATTCACCAATGTCCTTTGGGGTATACCCTGTGTGAAATGGTATTGAGCTGGCGATGTAGCAGTGTCTAGATTCAGGGATCCAGGATAAGACTGAGAAGCAGAGGGCTCTGCACTCATTGATCCAGAATGAGGCAGAGGGCTCTGCACTCACGGATCCAGGATGAGGCTGAGCGGCAGCCAAATAACAAATATTTGTTTCAACTAAATCATTACAATTTTAGAGACTGTAGGTCTTGATAAATTTTACTTTATTGGAGGAAAAATTTGCCACAATATTATTTCCCATACATGTTTATTTTAGTTTAGAGTAGATTTAGTTCATTTTTCAGTTCTTTGTTCACACAATATGTCCATTGCCACTGTAATAGAAAAGTAATAGACTGTTATCTATTACTTTGCCTTCTATTACTATTACAGCCAAAAAATTATGATCTATTACTATTACTTGAAAAATCCTGTAATAGTCTCTTACTATTACCCCATGTCTTATATATATATACTGTATATATATATATATATATATATTATATATATATATATATATATTATATATATATATATATATACACACACACACACACACACACAGTATGTCCTTTTTCGTATTACTCTCACGATAGCCAGCGTTCTTGGCTCTCAGTGGGTAAACACCATTTTCCTGTAAGTGAAGTGAAGACACTGAGGTCGGGGGTTCGTCTTCCGATAATGCTGGTGATGATAATGCAGGAGTCAGTGCAATGGGTCACATTTCTGGCCCTCCGTTCTGATTATTATTATTATTGACAGTAACAGTGACACTACCATTAACATTAATTAATATGTCTCTCTCTCTCTCTCTCTCTCTCTCTCTCTCTCTCTCTCCATTAGCGTGATTAAGATATAAATTCCTAAATAATAATAATAATAATAATAATTAATAATAATCCACTTCAAATAAATGATAAAGCGAAGATACAAAGTTTCCATAAAATAATCTAAATATTTGAAATCCTTCCGAGTACTTTGGCGAGAGAATAACTAACTATCAGAAAGCAAATAGTTTCACCATTAAGGTAACACCAGAGACACATTATAACCAAATACTCCATTCCATACCACGCCCCACAGACATATCACAGTACAGAAAATACATACACAGACACCTAACCCACAAAGCACTGACACGACTCGGTCCGAATGCGGTCCTAGGTGCGAAGCCGCCACCCATTAACAGGTCAGAGATCAGCCTGAGCAGATCGGATCGAGTTAACTTAGCACGATTCCGATGTGGACATCACCCCAACTTACATATAAACACAGACTAGTCAACTCCACAGACGACACCTGCCACTTGTGCCAGGACACACCTCAAACAATTGAACACATTATGACAGACTGTACCGCTCTAGCACAACAACGAACACAACACAACATCACTAGTGCGCTGAACCTCTGGTCCACTCCGGAGAGGGCGATCGGTTACCTGCGTGCCGCCAGCTTGCTCGATCAGGGTGGGCTGATCGGTTAAACAACAGCAACAACAATAAGGATGTCATTAAACTAGTATTCCTTCATTCCATTTTATAAAGATTCTCGTAAAGACGTCTTTAAACTATTATACAAAGACCTCAATTTATCGTTAAAATAATCACAAACATTCGTATCGTCTTAAAATAGTCACAAACATTCGTATCGTCAATCGAATTTAAATAATTTATTTAAAAACCTATTTTTATAATTTTACTTTTTTTTATACAAGTGTAAATTGGGTAAAATATTATTTAAATCACTCATAGACGATACATCAAGATTGTCGTAGCGTGATGAACACACCAAATTGAAAATAAACACACACACACACACACACACACATATATATATATATATATATATATATATATATATATATATATATATATACACACACACAAGCATTTGAAGTGATTCTGTTTTCGTGAGAGACGAAGGAAATTATTTGGAAGGGAAAATAGAAGTCGGAATTTTTGTAGTTTCTTCCAAAGATAACTAATAATTTCCACAGATTGAATTTATTCTTTTTTTCTCCTTTTACGTTTCTCATGGTATTACATTTTCTTATAGATAGATAGATAGGGTGGTCCATAAATGACGTTGGACTGGCCTTGTGTTCTAAGTTCTAATTTAATTTGTAACGTTTTTAAACCTGTGAGCAAATATGATGGAATACATACAGAAAGTGTTGTTATTTGGTGTATAATCCGTTTCTTAAAAATTGCATTGTTAAAATAAGTAATATAATTAATGTACTTTTAATTATATTAAAAACTTTGAAAAAGTAATCCTAATTTTGGAATTAAAACGAACACGTAGTTTTAGTTTAATTGAGAAGATACTGATCGTTCTTCTTTTTACGTTCGTTTTAGACCTTAATTACGCTAGTTTATTTTCATGTTTATGTATATGGTCCTCCACAGACACCGCCTAGAATTCTACGAACAAGCATGCGCCGTTGATAGCGATACGAGAAGGTGCGCAGGATCAACAGCCGGGTGTCGACGGGCATTGTTGGGAATTCTGGGTACTCGCCTCAGGAATATTTGCACATGCGCCGCCCCGGACCCCAGGGAAACTTACACTTGCTTAGACTGGCAAAGGATACTGTGGTTCAATCCATGCGTTAGTAAGTATATTACACGGAGCTTCGGCTTGGTGAGGTTATGTATCTGACATTTTAACTTAGTCTTCCTTCGTTAAATTTTTTATATACTCGTGAGCGTGCGATTGCACCACTTCCATTTGATCGGCGAAGTTAAGTGATATTGGATCTGGGTACCATTTGTATGGGTGACCGTCCTTTGCGGCCAGATAATGTACCGATCCATGGTTAAGATTCCACATTATAAGCTGCAGGTCTTTTCTTTCGTGTGACCCCGGCTGTCAGTAGGGAAGATAAAGCATGCAGCTGACAACAACAACAACAACAAACAACAACAACAACAACAACATTTTGAAGTAGTTTTTTTATTTGTTCATAAATTTGTCTTTCAAGTTGATTTACATCGGAGCATAAATTAAAATGTACAAATAAAATACATAGACGTGACTCTGATTTGAGTGCATTTTATATTATAGTCGATTGTCATAACAACAAATTAGCTACAGCCATCTACGGACGATCATTGAATCGTTGAAATTTATAAAATCGGGATATTTGGAAGCTTGGTACCCCCGATATTTCGATAGCAGCGCAAGTAGTTCGCGAAAGTATATTTTTAAAGAAAGAATTACAGTGTATACATAATGTATAATAAACTTTTACTTTGACAGTCGAATCGCAGACGGATTACCATCGAGAGATGTTAAAAACTCTCAGACCTGGTGAACAAGTTACGACTAGCGTGGTTTCAAACCCGACCACTGAAAATTCTGTTATAGGAGGACAACCGGTTACTTATAGTGTTCAAACCCCATCCCCTACTCCTCGAATCAGGGAGTTCGGGAATCTGGGAATTCGCACAAACTATACTTCCTCACCCACGGCAACCACTACTTCCACCACCACACTTCCTCCGAGTAAGGATATATTATACCTTTCAACCTTTCAGATGTACTGTGCGACGATTCCTCATTTCACGAAGGTCAAGCTTGTTGCCCCATATATATATATATGAGTTTAAGTTTATTAAAATTTGTTTTTACATAAGAAACAGTAACATTTAACGAAATTATTTACGAATTTACTAATCATAAAATATTTAGAACGGTAATATTACATTCGTATAATGAAGTTAGTTGAACAAAAGAGCATTAAACTGTTTATATTTCCTTACATTTCTTTCAACCTTTGAGTTTCATGTTACTCTCATCCGTAGATTTCTGTCCTAAAGAACTCCGCAATGGGAAATCGGACTACATAGTTGAAGGGGAAAGTAAACGCTATTACAAAACCACCGATTCCTGTTCTGAGCTGTGTCAGTGTTTCGTTGGTAAGAGTCTGGTTTGTAACGTTCTGGACTGTATCCCATCGATTCCCTGTGCTACGTCCTACGCCGTTTATAGCCACGCAGCTCCTGCTTATAAAGCGCAAAGAGGAGAATGCGTTTGTTACTCCGAAAATTTCATCTGCGTCAGACCTGAATATGGTGAGGCAACTCGTAATATACGTTGTTATAAAGTTAATAATAATAATTAATATTAATCGTGTCCTAAGATCTGAAAATTACGTCTTGCAACGAACTTACCTATTTATTTTAGTGATACTATTAATAGTTCGTTGTTAATAATTGTTGATTATATAGACATGAACGAGTTCCTAATACCACTCTCATACAGCAGATGATTATGCTCTGGAGGATGGAGTTTACCTTATGATCGGATATAGCAAGAAGGAAGAGATGTTGATGCGTCCTATCACTAGACTAAATGTAAATGATACAATTCCTCGTCTTCAAGAGTTGTACTTACAAACGGCGGCAGAAATTAACAGGGTAAAAACTAAAGTTTATATATATATATATATATATAATTCGATTTAAATACCATGATGCAGTCACTTTCTTTACCTGGGTTACGTCATAGCCATGTCGCAACAACGTTCCTCGTAGATCAAAGAAGTTAAGCGACATTCGTTTGATGGATGACGTCCTCTGCATTCTGATGATTTATTGACTGATGGTTCGGATTCCACGTTAAGCTGTAGGTCTTCTGTCATATGACACTAGCTGTTAGTGCGGAGGTTAAATCATGCAATTAACAACAACAGCAATTCGCGTAACCTAACTTGAACTTACCAGACTTAACATGACCTAACCTAACTTAACGGAACGTAGATCTTGTTGGTTAAGTGGGTAAATGCCCACTTATATGAATCAGATATAAATGTGACACATTAAATTAGTGTATTTTTGCTTGTACATTTTATCCTAACATTTGGAAACTTTCTTTTTTAACGCAAACTACTTCTTACTGCTACTGAAACTAAGACTATTATGAAATATGTTAATTGGTAATTTAAGAAAAATACCCGTAACTTGTGGTTACTGAGATTGATAATCAGTTACAAACTAATGTTCACTGTAATTATATATATATACATTAACATCAAATGCATGGTCATTATTTTTTCTGTTGTGTATAGAATATTCTGTAATTATTATATGATACAGACTTATGTCATGGTAACGTATTTTGCCACGCCTAACCTTCATCCTGGTTTGCGTTTTTCTGTAGCGTTTTTCTTTAACATTTAAGCTTCTTCCACTGTGGAAAATACTATTTTCCCTTCATATCGTATTGATTTGTATTTTCCACGCAGCGAGAGAAAAGAGTTAGTGCAGATGCCACACCGAAGAAGAAGGTACTGTTATTCTCGGAGCGCTTTTTAAAGTTTTGTAAAATAAAGTTAATTTTCAATAAATCTCATTTTTAGCTCATTTTGCCTCGAAATACGGGACATTTATTTAGGGTCATTTGCTGCCACCAGCTACTCTAAAACAGGCATAAGCCTACCTTTGAGTTTTGCTACACTAAAACAGGAATGTTAGCCAATTTTTAGCTATATGTAGGATTCGCGTAAAGGTATGTTATAGTAATCTTGGGCAACAAATTCTGTCATATTTACATAGAAATCACCTTCATTTTCAATAAGCTTCTCCAAACGAATAACAAATAGATCAGAGTCAGATTAACGCGAAGTGCAGGCAGGTTTTATGCTCAAGGAACCCCGCCTCTGAAGACTTCTAGTAAACGATCATTAACAGTACCATAGATGGGCTCCTGGAAACAAAGCAGTCTCTGGGCTCTCAGTAAGCCTAATTTGACTGGGAAGTAAATAAATATTTATGGAATATTCACTTCTCTGTTTCTTTTTTCCAGACATCTTGCGTTTTAGAGCTTCGTTCTCAGAAAGAGGAAAACCTGATTCTAAAAGCGACATTGGAAGAACTGGATGAGTTCAGGGAAAATATGACAGCCGTTTTACTGCACAGAGAAAAGGTAAATAATGGTTGTACCACAGGTTCATTATACAGTTGAATTTAAATATCATTATTCGTGTGAGATCACTTCAAAGGTAAGGCCTTTTCCTCATTAGTGTAACTTACTTCCATATTAGCACTGCGTGTTATTTTACCTGCAACAAAACAAAAAGGTCCCAAAACAAGACATCAATTTGAGCATTTGTTTTAATTTTAAAGTATAACTTTTGTATATTTAAAATAAATTTTCCTATAAGACAGGAGTTATGGGACACCCTGTATATAAATTTCTTGTAGTTTAATGACATAGCCTGGCATTTACCTCACTAGTTATTTTGCTTTATAGAAAGAATGCGAGCCCGCCCTCAAAGAAGTTAGCAACATGATCAACAAAAGGGACCCTTCCGTGCATCAAGACGTCGCTCTTTCAATGTTCCTCGTTTCCGAGGTACAATCCAGGATGCCTCCCCTTCCTGACACAGGAGTGAGGCCTTCAGTGACGTCACTGTCCCTCCTCTTGAGTCTGGTCCTTTCTTTGAGAGTGTTTCCTCATTCGTGATAATCAGTGACTCATTAGTGTTTTTGTTTAAAAGAGGAGCAGCGCTTTCTCGGACTAAACCCTCTCGTAAGAGTAGGGCAGTGTTGACACGATGTCCAAAGGCTCTTTCGAGAGCTTTCTGGCGTTCTAGATCCCTTCTGGAACTGGACTCCTCTCGCCTTAGGTGGAGCGCCTGATTGTGCCTAGCCTCTGCTCGAGTTTGCCTATCGATGCCTTAGACGAAGACTCTGCCTCGAGTGTGGTGAAGAAGGACTGTCCGAAAGAACCCCCCCCCCCCCCAATAAATAAAAAAAAACTGCACAGCTCAGAGCCGGTTTTCTGCGCTTGTCAGATTACAGACGATCTGCAAAATCTGAGTATTTTAAAGATCTAAGACGATCTAAACGATCCATAGGTCTTGAAAACGATGTTGCAGAATGCAGAGGCTCTCATGCAGACCTTCCTTCGCTGCATGCAGCAAGCAGAGCTTTACGGTGAAGGCTTGTGATTCAGTGAGGCAAATAGGGAACTTTTTTTTTTAATTTATGAGTGGTTTTTTTTTGTTATTTATAATTTTCACTCAAAAAACAGAGTTTCCAATATGTAATTTTTTTTAAAATTGTGTTGCAATTTTACAATGTTGATAAATTCAGTAACTGCATCAATATAAAACTTTTTCTTCAGCTAAATTGATGAAACTTTTTTTTTCTTTTTTTTTTTTTGGCTTCTAATTAAAACATAATTCATATTAAAAGAATTATTAATAGAATTATTAAAAATTAATAGGAAAAAATTTCCAATTTCACCAAACTCAAAAAATAAAAATAAAAATTTGCACAAATTACATTTTTAAAATATAAATAAAAATTTCCTTTTAAAAATAAAATTAGGATAATATTAATAAAAAATGAAAAATTTCGATAAATCTATTTTCAATTTGCATTTATACATTATTTCTAAACCATCTTTTGTTTTAATGTAGAAAGTTTAGCGTTTATAGACGACATTTTTTTTCTGAAATGTCTTTTTAACGTCATAGTTCATCTGGAGAATCACAGACTAAGTATTGATATGTCGAAGACTTAAAAGATCTGTCAGAAATCTGTATATTATAATATATATATATATGTCGTTTCTGTATGAAATATATATACTTTTCACACACTACTGTAGTTAATTTGTATTGAAACAATAGTAAAGTATATTTATATGCATTGTATACATGAAAACATTGTATAACATCAAAATGTGTATATATATATACACCGTATACAGTATATATATACGAAATATACAATATACAGAATAGTGCTATATCGTATATGTAATCCAATGTACTCAAAACTAACGTTTTTTGGGTTTTTTTAAATGATTTTTAATACTTTTTATTTCAAATTTTACTTCAAAAACAAAACAAATAAATTCAAAGCTGAAACGAACAAAATTATTTTTCTTTTAAAATTAGAAATTTATTAAAAAAACAACAAATTAGTTCTTATTTAGAGATCCTGAGTTTTGGGGTCATGTGTAATTTTATGATCCGTATATAATCCATGTATTAAACAAATGTTTTAATGAAAAGATGTGTTGTAATAGCATCATTAATATTAAATTAGGTGTTAATAACAGTGTTTAAATGTTATTAATATTCTATATATATATATATATATATTGTAAAAGCAGAGGTTTAGGTTAGAAATTTAAAGCAATATTAAGTTTGGTTTTCATAAATCAATATAAATTTTAAACCTTTGATTAATTTCTTATATATATATATATATATATATAATATATATATATATACACCATCGTTTATTATTATAATAATATAATAATAATAATAATAATAATAATAATTTTCCAGTAACATTTTTATCATGATGATTAATTGTGTAAATTTTATTTAAGATTTTAACATAATTTTACGTTTATTTCTTAAACTCGAATACGTTTCCAAATAACGTATTGAAAAAAGGTAAACGTTTTCATCTTAGACTGAAACGTTTTTGTTTCTCTATACCAAAATGTTGTATACAGGAAATACACATATGAGGCACTCCTAGGAAGAAGTGGCTAAACGACAAAAGTTTTAAAAAAACGCCATAAAACGCAGTTAAACGTTGCGTTTTACCAATTTGAAAGTGTCATAACTTTTTAACTTTTGAAGATATTTCGTCGAAATATCTTTAAAAAAGTTAAAAAGTTAAAAATTTAAATTGGTACAACGTTTAACTGCGTATTCTGACGGGGTTTTTTTTTAAAAACATTTGTCGCTTAGCCACTTCTTGACCTCGTATATTACGCAGTATTTACTCGAATGAATGCCTTTCTATATATTTTTTATTTTTTTTTGTGGTTGAATCATTCCAACATCTGTTTTTAGTATTATTTTTGAGGATTGTTATTTTATATTTAAGAATTGTAATGTTTTTTGCATTTTCGTTGGTTAATATTATTATTATTATTATTATTTGTTTCTCAAACTTTATATATATATATATATATATATATATATATATATATATATATATATATATATATATATATACGCTGTTGATTTTCATATTTTAATTTTTAGTTAAGAAATTTCTTATAAGAGATTACGTTTTAAGCTTTGAGATATATATATATATATATATATATATATATATATATATATATATAATGCAAGTTAAATATACAAGATGTAGCAACGTTTCGAAATTACTGCTGCATCATCTTCAGGACAAATATGAAGAGACCAACGCACGGAACTGCTACGAGGTTACGAGGTAATATATATATATATATATATATATATATATTGAAAATAGTTTGTGTCTGTTACATTTTTTTTCAACTATTCCTTCATCACATTTATTTGAGAGCTTTTGTTATGTAGCAGGAAGGCCACCACGTATCCCTTAGCTCGAAGCGTTTGTGTACAACTTTGTTTCAATTCCGCGTAGCACGATTAAGTTCTAGGTTTTTTTTTTTTTTTTTGAGGGGTGGGGAGTGGATGAATCTCACTTAATTTTTAAGTTAAATTTTTAAGTTTCATCATTCAAGATTTTTGTAATTTGTTTACAGATTTTTAATATTTTATCTTTTCTTAACTAAAAATGTATAAATAAAATTTGGTCAATTACCATGAATTTGATGTAGGATAATATTGTCGTTCTAATTAGAATGATTTTTGGAAAGGTTCAGAGACGTATATTAATGTAATTTTTTTTAATTTTTTTTTTTTTTCTGTATTTGTAAAAAAAAATTTTTAACCTTCTTAATTTTGGAGGAAATTTTCTTTTGACGGATTACGTCAGTTTGAATGACGAGTTATTTGTCTCATTTTAAGGCCTTTGTCGAACCCAAATCGCTAAGACTGATTGGAGTGATGACTTTGTATCAATTTAGTCCACTCACATTTTTGGTTTGGTGCCTATTTTTGAGATTTCTCTGACCTATCCTGGTTTTTTTTTTCCCAATTACAGGATTATATTTAAGACTAACTCGTTGATTTTGTGGGTTTCGTTTGGCACATTGTTAAATCCAGTGTCAAATTTTTGTCATTGTTTTTTTGATTGGATAGTAAAATCCCCAAGTTTTCTGACATTTACATTAATGCACGTGACCAGTTATTTAAAAGATAAAAGGGGGTGGTGGGGGGGTAAAAATCCATTCCTTAAAGTTATTTTGTTTATATATATATATATATATATATATATATATATATATATATATATATATATATATATATATATATATATATATATATATATATATATCCGTGCTACATACAAAATATGGTTAAAAATGTATTTAATTTTGAATTAGTGTCAAAAACTATGATGTTAATACTCAGTGTATCTAATTAACCGATAGAATTTTGAATGGAAAGATATTATTGATCGTCTCTTATGAAATAAATAAAGGCTAAAGAGTAATTCTAAAATTTAACAATGTTAAACTGAAGATATCAACACTGTATTATTTATATACACGGTGTTCATAAAAGATCTGAACGATTTCAATCTTTATTAATGTGATAACCCAATAACATACAAAGAAACAAGTTTGTCCACGTGACTCTGTACAGCTAAACGTTTTACATACAGGTTTAATAAATTTCAACATATGCGCCAATGGTCGCCCGTACAACATCCAATCGATATTCAATTTCTCGCCATGTGCGTTGAAGCATGCTAGCATCGACCATCACTATTGCATCCCTGATCCTGTTTCGTAGTTCATGGATGTTGACAACCTTGGTCTTGTACGTAGAGCACTTTATTAGTTGCTCTATCGCTTACACATGCTTCATGCTTTATATCTTATTTAGTATGAAACATATTAACGAATCAAATCGTTCAGATCTTTATGAACGCCATGTAATGTATAACTTGTTCAGACTATTTCTATGATATATATATATATATATATATATATATATATATATATATATATATATATATATATATATATATATATATATATAGTACGGAAAATAATTTTTTTAAAACAAACATACAAACTAAATTTTTATTTTAATTTACTAAAATTACACTTGTTGAACTTATCTTTGTTTTATATATATGTATATTATATATGTGTATATATATATATATGTGCGTGTGGATGTGTATGTAATTTTGTTGTTTACTGTTATTATCTCAGATAATTTATTGGATGTTAGAGTTTTAAAGTTTAATAGATAATATAAAAGCACGATATATACTGTATATATATATATATAATATATATATATATATATTATATATAATATATATATAATATATATATAGTATATTACTGATATTTGTGTCTAAAACATTGATATATATATATGGTAATTTATTAAGTGTGACTACATTATTATTTAATATATAGTAATATTTATAATACTGTACTTTATAAAAGTAATATTTTTACCTGTCTGTAAATCGTAATTCGTGGAAATAATTGTATAACGATGTGAATCCGAAAGGAGAACTGTCTAGACTGTAAGCTAGGCTGTTATTTGGGGTCACTATGTTACTAGGAGTCGAACTCAGGTCGATCCCGAACAATATATAATATATATATATACACGACCATTTAAGTGGAACATGTCTGAAATAGACACAGACAGACAGATAGAGAGACATACAGACAGACATGTAGATAAAAAAGGCAGAGAGACAAATTCTTTCAACTTTAGTAATTACTATAACTTTTGAATTTTTTGTTTGGAATTAAGTTGAGGCAAAGAAATATTTTATCCATTTCCGTACGTCTGGCACACTTGTTTTGACAGAAAATACAGAAGCTGCATTCTTTCTAATGACTGGGTGACAGATTTTATAGAGTAAGATTTAAAAATCGTTAATTACTAAAATTTGGTGTTTGAGGATCAACAGCCAGCTACAGACTTGAATGTGGAATTTGTCCACTTTGTTTGTTAATTTTCTGTTCGTTTTTTCTCTGAGATTGCATATATTTTCTGGATTACGGAATAATAATCAAGTCTCTCTGATTATATATACACATCACATTTTAAATTACGAGTATACTGAAGACACTATACACTTAAAATTATATAACATTTGGCCACATTATTCATTATATACTAGAAAGGTGTCCATGTAAGACGTATCCCATTACTTAGACCTCTCTGGGTATAATTCTGCGCAAATAAGGTTATACCCACTTTAGTTTAGCATCGTTGGAAAAATCATTGGCGCACTATATTTCAAGTTATCCCAGTTATCCTCATGAAGAACACAGATGACGAAAGTTTTGTCTTGTTTGACCGTTACATACTTAGAAAGACTATCCAGTTCACAGACAGAATTTACGAAGTAAATATTACATTGCGCGGAGGAGAATACTTAGTTAAAACAAGCAAACAGCATGATTAAACATTTTTCATCAAATCTAAATGATTAATCCAACCATGCTGTGATTCCACTAAACACTTACTTTGTTACCTTCATAAGGGCCAGCGCCCGTACCTTAGTGGGTAACTCCGTTTCCCTATAAGCGAATTGAGGGCACTGGGGTCGGGGGTTCGACTCTCGATGTTGATGGTAATAATAACCTGGGAGTTAGCGCAATGGGCCGTATTAGTTGGCCTGAGCGCCGTATCAGTTTCTGGCTTCCCTAATTCATTATCATTATTACATAACAATGGTTAATTCAAACAAAATATAGTTGGATTAATCATTTGCATTGGTTGACAAATACTTAACCATATCTTTGATTATTTCAGCTGAGTATTTTTCTGTGTCGCTTATATACTCTACTTCTGTTATGGCTAAATAACAGGGTGATCCAAATAGATGTTCCCAAGATATTTATATAGGACGTTAGTTCCGGGAACACTTCTTTTTTTTTGGATCACCCCGTATATAATAGCGATACCTAAGTCTGCGACGAAAGATTTCTCATTAATATTTCTTTATAAATAAATAGACCAATTTTGATCAAAGTTGGTTGCAAAAACTTTACATACAGCATGTAAAGGATCAAATATTAAATAAAACTGGTTCATTGCTCGTAAAATGGCAAAAAGCAAATTATAAAAAAAGTTTATCGTTACTCTCACCTTCCCTTCGTTATAAACAAGAAATCAGTGTTATAATATATATATATATATATATATATATATATATATATATATATATATATATATATATATATATATAATAGTAAACGTATTTCAGAAATTTTACTTTATTAAAATACAAAATTCAAGTCCATACGACAATTTTTCTCTCTTTTGGCAAACAGGAACACGTTGGAACATCATCATATATCACGTGACGTTCAAATTAGCACGGGGCTGAAAAGGATGGAAGTCCGGTTATTGCGCTTGTAACATATTCACGGGTATAAAAGAAAATTTGGGTATACTTTTTGCGATATCATATGTCTTAAATATGTCTTAAATTCGAGCCATATTTAAAGTTTCCAACGGTAATGATGGAAATCTTTCTTTCTGGTCAATTAAGCGTCATATTTTAATAATAACAACAACTAGCGTCTATATACAAGGGATGGGTACAAATCGGTCGAAATGGTGTTACGTCATATATGAATAAACGTTCCTGAAGTAATATACAGTGTAATATATATATATATATATATATATATATATATATATATATATATATATATATTATTATTATATATATATATTTATTATTATTATTATTATTATTATTATTATTATTTTGGACTTAACAATTTTCCGTATGTCTTCCAACTGATGTTCGTAGCTGTATATTTGCTGATATATATATATATATAATATATATATAATATATATATATATAATTTGTACGATTATATGTCATGAATTGTACGCTGTGACACTGTGACGTCATTCTAACTGAAAATTTAATTGTGTGTGTGAAAAATCTTAACTGGACGCTCAAACTTCTAACTGAATAAATTTGTATAATAAACCAAATGTGTATACAACAACTATTTGGAAAGGTTTGTGTACTTCTTTGTAATGGAAATACTGTAATGAAATACACACTGTAAGAAAAAATAATCTTCAATATTTAAATCAAATTTTATTTGTTTACGTTTTAAAAACAAATATTAATTTTTCAAAAGAATTTTTAACCGATATAGAAATGTATTGTATGATATATATATATATATATATATATATATATATATATATATATATATATATATATATATATATATATAATTTTTTTTCTGATGACCTCCTTTAACTCTTTGAGAAATACAGGATGATGAACATAAAAGTGTGCGCTGCACACTTATAACAAACATTGCAGTGCACACTTCTAAGCTTGTCACACTGTATTTTGAGAAATTTTTTGTAACTCATTTTCCCCCCATGAGTTAAAAGAATTTCAATATACGAAAGAGGTGATTGTCATTAGGTACAAATGACGAGATATGTAGTTTTGTGAGCATTGTACTATCACATTTAGCAGGGCCAATCAGTGCCAGTATAATGCCACCTCAATTCCAATAGTCGCACAATATATATTTCCCGTTATATTTATAACTTCATGATCATACAAGCATTAAAAAACTTAAATCATTATTACAAAATTAAACCAGTAATATATATATATATATATATATATATATATATATATATCTTTTATTTTGTATGGAACTTTAATTATAAAGCCAATCGTGGAGGTGTTTTATAAGAGAAGTTAATTTTCATATCAACTTCTGAGACCCAGTTCTTCTGATAAACTAACATTTTTAAGGTCCTTGAATTTCTATTTACATACGATAAGTTTATTGGTCATTGTTTATATGCCTATGTAAACCTCTCTTTATTTTAATTTTAATATTTTTAACCATTATATGTATAATGTATGCGAGCGAATATATAAATATATATAAATATTACCCCAATAAGGCATGTTGAAATAGTTAATGAATAGATTTTCATATTTAAGCTTTTTATTTCACCTTAATTTTTAGCATATAATGCCCAAATTATAGGCACCAATTGTATAGGCTACTAATTGAAGCAAGTTTGTAGTACCTAATTGCGTAGACAACCAATACGAAGATTGGGTGCGGTGATTAATAAGTAAGTAGTTGTTGAAGTAATTAAGTAATTAATATGTGGGGGTCACATACTGTAATTAATACAGTACTGTACATACAACACAAAATGCAATGTTTATAAATCAAAGTTACAAATGGCTTGTTATGTTATGAATTAATTGTCAGATACAATAGAGTGTAAATAACATTGAATTATACATTAATACAATGATGATTGCTAGCTCGATAAATGACACACAGTGAGAGTTCTTTGCGTAGACATAAAGAAAACGGTATGTTTACACACGCGTTGAATTGCTATAACAATATCTTGGTTGAGGCAGATGTAGGCCCAAAAAGAGAGTACAATCACTGAAAGTATGCGAAGGACGTATGAGAGTCCATATGCAAGAGATGGTTTCTGCCGCACGATTGCTGGAAAAACTGACGTAAAACTTAAACTGTTAAATCTTGAGGAACCTGAGACTTGGTTGATTCGTTATTTATGGTTGCTTTTCCTCTAGTATGGTTTGTTTCAGGAGTCCTTCGTGATGGTCTTTGTTGATTTTTTGTTGATTTTTAATGGGCGTCCTTTTAGGTTATTTTTCTTAAAGTCTGGCTACGATATCGTGGAAGTGTTTTCATAAGGTTGACCGCTGTTTCAGGCCTTAGTGAGGAATGTTCCTAAACAAAAAAGGCGTGTCTTGTCGTAACAAAACACTAGTACCTAGAAAACCACCTTCAGTATAGATTTCTGCTGGTAACGAGAATTTGTGGTGTCTGTAATAAACTGACGAATCTGCTTTTGTTCGTGTTTACTCAGAAATTTCTTCAGATACCTGGACCTCCTTAAAAATACTGTATTGGCAGGAAACTCTTTCGTCTGTATTAAAACTGCAGGACTGAAAATGAAATATTTATGGGCACCACTATATATAGTATATAAATATAATGTGTGTGTTAGCGACGTTGGGTCTGTTCATTCGTTGGATGGTTGTTCAGAGCTTACGTAAAGCTGTAAATCCCCTTTCGTCACACGATCTTCGCTGTTTCGAAGGAGGTTAAATAACTCTAGAAAGTATTGTCATATATACAATAAGTTCGAGCATTCCATTTTAAAATGTTTGACCATTTGGAGGTTCAAACCAATTTCTATTAATGCATTTTGCACACTAATCACTCTTTCATCTATCGATGAGAGTGTTAAATGTATTAGGCATCACATTGTAATTGTAAACTATTTGAGAATCATCAGATGTGGATTCCTTTTAATTACTTTAGTACCACTGATTTTATATTTGGTTTGAACCTTCATGTCCTTATACCTAAGAATTAAATCCCATCGAAGGCGTGGGCAACAGTTTGGGGAATAACTCATACCATCCCTGTTGCGATTCAATTAATTCAAATGTATGCTATACAAATATGACGTCACCATAGGTAGAGAAAAGTAAGGACGACTTCCTTAGAATTTATTTTCCATGCATTTAAAATTAATATACTACCGAAAATGCCCGTTTGTGCCATTGCAACCTGCAACGAGTTACACCAGAAACGTTAGAAGTTAAAGATGCGCTGCATTATTCATTTTCAAAAGTCAAGATAAAAGTAAATTTATAGGTGCTGGTTAAGTATGCGGTCTACCATCTGAGTTTTGACAGAATATTTTCGTTAAAACTAACCAATTATCAAGGGCGTACAGTTGATCTATTAGTAAATAGTAAATACTATTCCAGAAACAAACAATGTTATAATTAATAATAGATCAACTGTACGCCCTTGATAATTGGTTAGGTTAAGTCGTGATATTTTCGTTAGTTTATATTCTATCAAAACTCAGATGGTAGACCGCATACTTAACCAGCACCAATTTATATTTTTTAAGTTGCACAACGGACAGAAAAAGTGTCATTGTCATTATGTACCCAAAGTTCTTTTGTTGTCCTGTTCCTGTGTTTCGAATATGTGCTTCCTAGTGGCCATATAATTGGGACCCAAAACGTGAAATGATTGGGTTACCACCAAGAAACTAATGAAAGGGAAATGCAGTTTCTACACTTAATTTACTCGGATCACCCAGAAGGCAAGAAAAACTTATTAATAATGTAGGGCCTACGATGAAGTTGATGTAGGTTAAACCTAACGTAAGCTTACCTAGCTAGGCCTACGTTATGAGTTATAGATATACATCCTTTCATTTTGAACACTTTACACGAGTTATTAATAGTTTAGTCAAATAAAAATTTAATTTTACTAAGTAAACTTGTATGTATGACTTTAAGTTTAAGTTAATTAAGCGTTAAGACTGTACAACAATATTTTTTAAAGTAAGTTATCGTAAGTTGTCTTAGAAATGTTGGTATCTCAAATGCTATTTAAAATCGGACATAGAGTATTAGTATTTTTTGCACTATGGAAAACATTTTCGGATCACCTGAAGATCAGGGCCCCCAACCTTCTCTAGTTAGCCTTATAAGGTTAACTAACGAAAATACGACCTAACCTAACCAATCGTTAGGTCAACTGTACGCCCTTGACGATTGGTTAGGTTAGGTCGTGATATTTTCGTTAGTTAGCCTTATAAAGCTAACTAAGAAGGCTGGGGGCCCTGATCTTCAGGTGATCCGCGAAATGTTATAAAAATAAAAAAAGGATCACCTGAAGATCAGAGCCCCCAGCCTCAATTACCAAATGATATCTTCATTAAAACTAACGAAAATATCACGACTTAACCTAACCAATCGTCAAGGGCGTACAGTTGACCTAACCGGGCATTCAATTTAATTATTTTTATATATGGTACTGTAAAGCAAAAAACAAGAATACATGGTGGCCCTGATCTTCAGGTGATCAAAAAAAATATCCAGCATCTGTTATGTCGTAAGATTCACTTACAGTATACAGAGTGGCTACAAAGTCTCTTTGCAGTGAAATTACAGCATATCTGTATGTTGACCTTGTTCTTCATGCAAAGGAACTTTGTGGCCACCTTGTAGGTCCCTCTTCTCTTATACGATATTTGACTCTGCAATGGATAAAATTTATAACTAACATAGATTATCTCGTCTTAATACAGGGTAGGCCATAAGTCGCTTTACCGAAGCGAATTTCGTTATAATACGAAGGTAAAGCGACTTATGGTCCGCCCTGTATTTACCGGACGTGGGTAACGTGAAATTTTCTAACATAATAATTATTAAGATGATACATATTAAACTGAGGTGAGTGTCTGAGAAATTCAGCAATACAGCAATACAATAATACAGCAAAAAGCAAAAGGTGCAGAAAAAGTGAGTTTTTCTTGTACTTAAGAGCAAAGTTCAGTCAAACAAGCTTTGATTCTCTGTCAACAAAGGTTTATTGGCAGGAGTATGGTGGGAAGTAGTCTTCCACCAAACCCCGAATAACATTGTTCTTCGAAGTTGTAAATGGATGTCTATGAACGTGGTCTGTAATTGCTGAATTTATGTCATGTTACTGTACATACAATATATACCGGGTGTTTCAAAATAATGTAGACACATTTTAAAATTATTTATTTTGGATACTAACTGCACTATTAAATAAACAAAAGTTTTACTATGTACACAAGTAAGCAAGTAAAAACAACATTTAATAGTCATTTTGTGTTAAATGTTCAAAATGTTCACCATTTACACCAAAAATGCGGTGCAACATCCCAAAACGGATGGTCATTTTGCGAACTTCCCGAACGATCGCTTCCTGTAAGTGTTGCATATTTTGAAGGTTAGTACCATACACTTTGTCCTTCAGATACCCCGACAGATAGAATTCCAGAGGTATAAGATAGGGTGACCTTGGAAGATATTCAGTAGCAGTTCCAAGACGACCTATCTACAACCCAGGAAACTGTGCATCATAACAAGCTCAAACATCTCTGTGATAATGTGACGGTGCGCCATCTTGCTGAAGGAAAGCCTCATGTATGGGAACCATGAGGTTTACTTTCAGCAAGATGGTTCATCGCCACAACTTGAATATTCGAAATCATTCGAAGTTAACGGGACATCCTGTGAGGGATGGATAATTTTATAATCCTTTCTAGTGTCCTTAAGCCTGAGTTGAGTCTTGAGTCTTGATTTGAAAATTATCCCAATCTTTTAGACACAAGTCAGATCTCAGTGAATATATTTCGTTTAAAAAAAAAATATTGTTTTTGCATTTTTTGTAATTTCACCTTTTTGTATTTTTAAATTTTTAAAATTAATAGTTTTTATTTTTTTAAATTTATTTTTTTTAAAGATTTTAATGTGTATATGTACTTGATTTATTTTATTGTTAATATATTGTAACCACTTTTAGAAACCACTGATGATAAAAGCTCCTGTCGAAAGCTATGGAAATAAAGATGTTTGCGACTGAAATGGTCAATTCTTTCTTATTAAACTTCGCTTCCCATACAATCGGAATTTAGCACACGCTAAAGGTTAAGATGCTACCGAGTGTCAGTACAATGTCTCGTCGATAATATGTAGATAAATACTTCAAAAGCCTCATTTATTTAATTATAGAGGTAATAAATAGGTAATTGAGGATAACTAACTACTGATAATTATTAAATGATAATAAAAAGGTTACATCAACTTATAATTTAATGTAATTTTTTAATCCTTCTGCAAATTTTGAAAATATTTATTTTTTTAATAATCACTGAGGAGGGCCAGAAACTGGCACAGCGACCAGGCCAGTTAATGAGGCTTATTGCTCTAACTCCTGTATTATACTTTCATCATCGGAATTCGAACTCCCGACCTCGGTGTCTTCACTTCGCTTATACGGAAATGGTGTTACCCACTGAGCTACGGACGCTGGCTATTTCTTTCTTTAGTTAAAATGTTATTCGTAATTTGGAAAAGGCTTCAAGATAATAATAATAATAATAATAATTACTAAGGTTTACCTTTAAATTTTGACGTTTTCTTTATTTTACGTTTTTTATGTTTCCAGTGACATGGGTGACAATTAAAATTCCAAATTCAGCTCAACATATATTCCGTTCAGTATACAATTTTGTCGTTTATGAGAGAGAGAGAGAGAGAGCAAGGTCGATCTCTACTGGAAATAATTCTTAAGCCCTAAATGTAAAATAGTACATGCATTTAAGTAACTGTAGTCCAACTGTACTGTGACGTCAACATAAAACATTAAATGATTTGCTTTATTCCTTCATTCACTAAGCTATTTTAAATTATTAGTATGTCTAGAGTTACAGCTTTCATTGTCACAGGGGACTAATTGTTTGTTGCATTTAGAATGAAACAAACAACTAGTCCCAATAATACAAAGTTATCATGTCCTAACCTAGTTAGGTGAAGGGTCCATTTTGCATCCTTCACCTAACTTAGCACATGATGAATTTGTATTATTACTTCTGATATCTACTACATTCAAAACTGTAGAAGGCCTACAGTTAATAAGAATTACATGGCCTTATATGCTATACTTCATAAAACAACATAACGCACTGATCACGCGACTGATCATGACCAACTACTGCCAAATGCCAATTGGCACTTTGGCAGATAATCCACGGGACCACGATGGCAAATGAAGAATTTCCGTAGCAGCCAGGCGTATAATGTTAGATGACATATGATTATAATTGTACCATACAATTCAAAACTGCAGCTTACCCAAATATCTGCACAAGTTTCATTTATTGTGGTAAAAAAGATTATATTAATAAATTATGCTTTTAATTTTAATCACTATTTCGTATGACTGGGCTGATTGTTGCCTTTTTTATGACGGGTACTTTCACCAGATATTGCTCTCTGGTCTTTGCCACAGTCAGTTTTCCTTTGACAGACGTCTGAATAAGATAGGTTTACTCTTTCCGATACATAAGAGTTTTAGTGTAAATTGTGAAGTGAAGATTATCCCTGAATGACAGTGGAGCAAATTTTTATTGATTTTGTTTATTATCACATTTTAAACTTTTGCACAATACTGTGGCATGACTTTAGTTAGTTAATATGTTTTAGTCTTTTGTTAGTGCATAATTTCATCTTAATATTAGGACCTATTCAAATTAGGCCTACTTGTATGATAATATGAATGAAGTATGACGAAGTTTAAGTTATATAATCAGTATATTAAATAATGGTTTCGAATTTATATCCGGCTCTCATAAATGACTAACTACTGTACAAAGCTTACAATGCACATTGTCCTGTGTACTTATTTCTTCATCTTGTACACTTAATAAAAATAAACGGATGTAAGTAATTTACATTTTTAATTGAAATGATAATTACATAATAATTAACATTACAGAATCATAAATATACGAGTATATTCATCGCATTTTACTTGACTGAAAACACAAAGGAAAACGAAGTATGGCGGATTACACTCTTATAGGTAAGTTTTTGATGGCAATTAGTTCATTTAATTTCATGCCAGTTAGTTTAATGAATTCCAGTTTACTTAAACAATCGACTGAATTCTGATGCTCCGAACTGATTCAGATAATCAAATTTGTATCTCATATCTGCCTAAGTTGAGCTACATACGCAAAACACGCTTGTATACTATATATACACAGTATATATATATGTGTATATATATATGTGTGTGTATATATATTTCTAGTTATATAGATTCGAGGACACCAATGTTTTGGCAAAGGTAAATTTGTTACAAGGATCCTGACTAGCCAAAAGTTGGTCACGTGAGAAATAACTAACTCGCCTAGAACAACCACCTAACCAAAGATTAGTGTATATATAATGGTACTTGTAGGTTATCTCCCCCCCTACCAATTTCGACAGAATATTTTCGTTAAAACTAACGAAAATATCACCACTTAACCTAACCAATTTTCAAGGGCGTACAGTTGATCTATTATTAATTATAACATTGTTTCTGGAATAGTATTTACTAATGGTAATAGATCAACTGTACGCCTTTGATAATTGGTTGTTAAGTCGTGATATTTTCGTTAGTTTTAATGAAAATATTCTGTCAAAATTGGGGGGGGGGAGATAACCTACAAGTACCATTATATATACACTAATCTTTGGTTAGGTGGTAATTTATAGCAAGATACGAAACTTAACGTTATTTTCTATTATTTTTTATTTTTTTTTATCCCGCCACGTGTATTCTAGCCACCTAGCGGATGAAATGAGAACTAAACTTCTCAGAAGGGCAGATTCGCTTGATTTAGAAATAAAGTATATTCCCAAAACTTAGCATTACATAATCTTTAAAAAAAAATTAGAAGCCGATAATATAATTGAAGCAGAGTCTGTCACAAAAATTATTTCAAAAGCTGAAATCGGATACCGAAGATTTTGAAAAGGAAATTATGGTAAAGATTTGATAATGCCCATGGACAGAACTTTATATTCATTTTTATACAGGGAGAGAGCCAAAAAAAAAAAAAAAACAAAAAAAAAAAATTCTCTATAGCGTTTTACTCGCAAATTGATATTAACGGAGATATAAGCAATTTTTGGATCTATTAAAATCGGTTGAAATTGTATGGTGGTAATTATTCGTTTTATCCCTGCGGGTCGATTTTGATATGAGAATAGGTTTTTCTGGTGTATTTTGGCGTTTTATTCAAATCTGACCTTCATTTCTTGCGCAAATTAATTACTGAATGCCCGTTTAGGTCAACTGTACGCCCTTGACGATTGGTTAGGTACCGTTAGGTTGTCGTGATATTTTCGTTAGTTTTAATGAAGATATCACGACTTATCCCAACTAACGAAAATATCATGACAACCTAACCAATCGTCAAGGGCGTACAGTTGACCTAACTGGGCATTCGGTAATTCATTTGCGCAAGAAATGAAGGTCAGATTTGAATAAAACGCCAAAATACACCAGAAAAGCCTATTCTCAAATGAAAATCGACCCGCAGGGGTAAAACGAATAATTACTACCATACTATTTCAATCTATTTTAATCGATCCAAAAATTGCTTATCTCCGTTAATATCAATTTGCAAGGAAAACTGTGTAGAGTAGTTTTTTTTTTTCTCTATTTCCCTGTATAAAAATCAATATAGGGTTCTATCCGTGTGCACTAACGAATCTTTACCGACATTATTAAGGCAGTGAAAGCTTAATATTTATCTTTAAGTTCACGAGGAACTTTTCGGAAGCTTAACAATTGACTCCCACCAGTAACTGAGGGTGCCCAAAGGCCCCAGCACCGCAAGTCTAGCTAAATGGGCCCGTAGGGCCCACTTTAGTTAGAAAAGAACGCAGCAATGAAAATCTTAAGCTTCACTTCCGAACAGAAGGCTCCAGCACAGCAGGTCTAGCTGAATGGGCCCGCAGGGCCCACTTTAGCTAGTATGCTTAATTTACTAAATTACCTTGTATTTCAATACATATTAAATTAAGTAATACAAAATATTGAAGTGTAATTGAAGTGACGATGTTTTTACGCAGATAATTTAGCTCTTTCTGAACTAAAGAAAGAGCTAAAGACAGCAGAAAAAGAAAGCTAACACAAAAGTAGGAGTTTCGGATCTTGTGTTAAAGCAAACATAAGATGTACAAACAAAGCTAAAGACACTATATTTTTCATAATTTTGCACTATCGTTAATAGGCAGCAGCTTAAGTGAATTATGAAGAAGATTCTGGCAGAACACTAAATTGTCTTTAAAACAGACTTTTTAGGATACAGCGTAATTTATTTTCAAGACGCTCAGCTTTGCAAATGTTCGCCTATCAGTCTCAAGTTTCTCTGGGACAATAGATGTGCTCAGTTAAGTCTCGTGCAATGATTTCAAAACTTAAATAATCCAATAATCCAAGCTGTTATTCAATCCTGACATGTCTTCTAAACTATTGTCTTCATGATATGGAAATGTTTGTAGCTCCAATGGCGAAATTGGAAATATATATATATATATTTATTTATTGTGTGTGATGCAAAGCGATTCCAAGGTCTTTCGTGTATTCAACAGTACACCTCACGAGGTATACACAGGGTGTACACAAATTATCTTTACAACTTCTTTCAAATAAAAATATTAGGAAACGAGGTACGCATACCGTTTTTGCGCCATCTGTGAGAGAAAGTGAAAGTAATAGTTTCATGTGGTAGTTGTCAGATCTCAGATTAATGTACAGGGTGTACACAAATTACGAAATTGGTACGAAATTCCCTTAACATGTATTTCCCAAATCGGTTGATTGGCCGTGGAGGGGCCCATCTCTTGGCTGGCCAGATCACCAGACATAACACCCTGTGACTTTTCTATGGGATTATGTAAAAGACTGCGTGTACAAAACTCCAATGGCCAACATCGACGATTTAAAGACCAGAGTTGCTGCTGTTGATGTTGCAAGAATTGACATTGAAATGTTGCAGCGTACATAGATGGAGATGAATACCATTTTAACGTCTTAGTGTGACAAATGGTGCCCATGTTGAATGTGTTTGAGGTTGTAAAACTTTATTACTTTCTCACAAACGCGGTATGTGTACCTCGTTTCCTAATATTTTTATTTAAGAGAGTTGTTGTAAAGATAACTTGTGTACACCCTGTGTATATATATATATATATATATATATATATACGTTTTGGGGACGTCTGGTTTTTTGGGCCCCTGATTGGTCGAAAGTTGGTGACGTAAGAAATAACTAACCTAGTGTAACTTAATCGGATGCAAGTGTCCATTCTGATTGACTCAAAGTAGTATGAAATGGGAGGAACACCGAAATTGGTGTCTCCTGAAACTACTTATATAGAATTAAATCAGGATTCTTCAATTTTATCTGCGTGTGTGTTAGGTTAGGCCTAATAAGATTACCTAGATTTGGTTAAGATGTTACTGAGTGTCGATAAAGGGTCATTATATCTAAAAAACAGGACCCGAGCTTAGCATCCAGTGTGAAACAAGAGGATAATTTTCTTTTAAAAATAGATTATACAAACACTTGACGTTTACTTAAATGATCGACATTTTATCATTGAGTTCAGTTGAGTTAAGAAGTATCAATCATTCTCTTTTCGCGCCTTTATCGCGAGCGAATGCGAATGAGTGTGATATTCGTTCTCAAATCAACTAAGAAAACCTTTTTTCAATTAAATGCAAAAAACTTCACTTTTTTACGTGAAGGTCAAAATATGAGAATAAAAACCCACTCTAATAGACAGAGTTTATTTCCACGACAGTTTCGACGCCCACTGGCATCCTCCTCGGGTGGATACAGAAACACAAATGAAACAAAACAAGAGGGAAAAAACAGTTCAACCTAGGTGCGAATTTCTTAACGGTCGATCCCTGAACTGTTTTTTCCCTCTTGTTTTGTTTCATTTGTGTTTCTGTATCCACCCGAGGAGGATGCCAGTGGGCGTCGAAACTGTCGTGGAAATAAACTCTGTCTATTAGAGTGGGTTTTTATTCTCACTTTTTTCAATTCTTCATTTATCATTTTATGGATGGAATTTTAATTGGGAAGACATGAAAAGTAAAGTAGTCGCGAAGTGTGTGTAATTTTATAGAAACTTGAACTGATTGGGTATAGTTAGGCTTTGGGGGGATACCTACACAATTCTCGCAAATAACAACAAAGCAGAAGATCAATAATGAGAGAGAGTAAAGAATAACAACGAACACATTAGAATGTGGAACAGTCATTCTATGAAGAAATCGGGCAATAAACAAAGTAAATATTGAAGTAAATCCTAAACTGAGGAAGATCTCGGTGATTGGTTACCTTTTAAAGGTGGTTTTCTGGTCGTGGTAGAAACTATCGTGGATTCATAATATTGTCCACGTCGTGACCAATGTCGTAACACAGTTTCCCGTTGGTCAGTGAAATTAAGCGATATTGGGTCTGGAGAGTAATTGGATGGGAGACTGTACTTTGTCCGGATTATGTAGCTCCTCGTGATCCGGACTCCACACAAATCTGTAGGTCCCCTCCGTCATGTGACCTTAGATGTTGTGAAGGAAGTTAAACAACCCAGTCAAACAAGATTTCCTAATATATGTATCGCCCATTTCTATATAAATCGCATAATGCAGGAAAAAGGAAGAATTATAGGTATATAGTAGCAAAAATGGGCCCTACGGGCCCATTTAGCTAACCTGTGGTGCTAGGGCCTTCGGCCTCAGTAGTTGGGGGGCCGCAGGCCTCCCAATTACTGGGGAGTCAATTATTCGGTCAATAAAAACTATTGAAAAGAACGCAGCCACGAAAATCTTAAGCTTCACAAATCTTGATACAATGGGTTCGGATGTGAAGCTTAAAATTTTCATTGCTGCGTTCTTTTCTATAATTTTATTGACCAAATAATTGGCACTATTGCAGTTGGGGTACCCCAATCCAACAAATTCAATTACATTAAAACAAAAAATTTAAAGGACAAATAAATAAAACAATTCATTCTATGGAATATAATTTAGAGAGATTGTTCCACAAATGAAAAAACAATCACCTTTCGCCAGATAAATTTTCTCTTGAATGTGGGTACCCATGCCCGGTTAGGTTAATTGAATGCCGGGTTAGGTCATCTGTTATGCCCTTCACAAATGGTTAGGTTAAGTTGTGATATTTTTGTTAAAACTAACGAAAATATCACAACTTAACCAAGCATAAAGAGCGTACAGTTGACCTAATCCGGGTATTCAATTAACCAAAGAAATTCTCTGGTCCCGATTGTTTTTTTCATTTGTGGAACAATATCTCTAAATTATATTCCATAGAATGAATTTTGTTTTATTTGTTCTTTAAATTTTTTGTTTTAATGTAATTGAATTTGTTGGGTTGGGGGGGGGGGGGGGGGTACCTATCTGCAATAGTGCCAAATAATTGAGAAGAACGCAGCCATGAAAATCTTTACACGTTTGAGTAAAAAGTTGAAAGAAAGCAAAACGCGTTTATTTCTATGTTCAGAATCGCTTAATAGTGAAACACATCGTGTCTACGGACGGACAGGACTGCCTTTTTATAGTACGGTATATATCAGAGTTGGGTCGATTAACTTCCAAAATTAACTAGTTAAGTTAATTTGAGTTTCTTACCAATTAAGTTAATGCAAATTTAAAAAATTAACTAGCTAAGTTAATTTTGAAAGTTGATCAATTAACTTTTTCTTTCTTGGAAGTAGTCCGTGGAATCATTATTATAGTATATAACTAATCACGGTAATGATAAACCTGTAATTATGTGGGATCACCTTGTATGTGTGGTTGTCAATGTCTGATAAATTATATAAATTTTTTTTTTTTTTTTTGCATATTATACAGGGCAAGACATAAGGATAATTTTTTCTATAAGCTTTTATTATTTTTGTTTCTTATAAATAAATTAAATTTGTTTATGGTCTCAACTCAACTTTTCTTAACAAGTCTCAACTTTTAGGCATATAATAGTTTTTCATTGTAAAACTGAAGGCGAAGTGAATTTAATAACATTGTTTTCTGAACTGTATGTTTTATATTGTTCACTGTTGAAAATGAACATAATCCAGATTCCTTACCAACAATAGTCAAATTAGACACAAAATATATACTTCATTTACAAATTAAACATACTTGTTAACTTTACAGAAGATGAGGTTCTGAAACCTTTCATCTCTTAGCCTATTACATTTCATTCAAAGATAAAAACAGCATTTTTATAGGAAAATTAATTTAAATTGATCAATTAATTTGGAGATATTTCAATTAAGTTACTTAATTAACTTAACTAGTTATTTTGTTAACTTAATCGGTTAATCGGCAAAAAAGTTACGTTAATTAACTTAATTGACCCAACCCTGATATTATATATATATATATGATGGAAAAAACCACGAAGGAAAGGAAACACAGAATGGTGTTCAAGCGCTTTCGTCTAATGACGAAAGCGCTTGAGCACCATTCTGCGTTTCCTTTCCTTCGTGGTTTTTCCATCATAAATATTTTTCACATGTTACTTTCGTGAAATAATTTTCATGTATGTGTATGTATGTATGTTTCAGGTCGACCCTAGAAATATGGAAATTGGCGGAATTTGTAGTTTGTATTTGGTTTGTCATAGTAATTCTGTAACTAAAAAATGAAATAAACATGTAGAAACTGTCTTGTATAATATTGTACGTAAACAAAATAACAATAAAACGTTATACTTCGTCGCTTCTTATACGGTCGACCTGAAACAACACCCTATTATATACATATACATACATATACATACATACACGTGTTCTGTGTGATGATTCCTCACTTCACGGAATTCACTTTCCACGTAAAAGACTGTTGAAGTAGATTAGATAACATTCAACTTTAACACCTTATCAAATCACTTTTTAATTTCCTGGCAACTGATAACATCTCGACTAAATTTACAAATTTTACGCGAGATAAAAAAAAAAAACGGGAAAGAACAATTCTCTAAAAGAGAGAGAGACAATTTTGGGGAAACAGGTACAGCTTATTAGTTTAATAAAGTTACATACTTAGTGCAACATCTTCTAATACACTATTGAGCTAAAATGTGTGTGTGTGTGTGTGCGCGCGCGCGCTTTTTTCGGAACCGTGCACAGCCTAAACGGCACATCTGAAAATTCTGCAACCACCACCAACTAATAGCCCATGAGCTGACGATGTGCTCTGTCAAGTTTCCCGGTCCCCAGGTCACCGGTTACTGGGTCCGAAGGCCCCAGCACCGCGATAAAACTACAGAAAAGAACGCAGCTGTGAAAATCTTGAGCTTTACATTGTGTGATAGACTAATACCCGGCGGGTAGCAAGCAGTATATGTCAGTGCTACCCGCCCGGGGATAGAGGGGATGGAGTAATTGGGGGAGTGGGGTGGGAGTAATAGGGGCAGTGGTGTTTTTTACTTGTGGGGGTAATAGGGGTAATGGCGTTTTTTTTATTTTGTAGCTGGATCACAGTGCTACCCGCCCGGAGGGCCAAGTTGTACAACGGTCGTGAGCGATAGCGAGCTACCGCTTGTATTTATCTATTTATTTGTAAATTTTCTCTTACTCCAATTAATTATATAGTGTTAAAAATGTATAAATTTCTAAATTTTTTTCATAATTTTATTTTCATAATTTTTTCATTATCTGGTCCAATGAAAGACTGTCTGAAGTCATAGAATGGCAAAGAGACTCTCCAAAAGTTAACGTGTGGCTTGGAATGACCAAATCCAAAATTTATGGTGCTCCATCTTGTTGAAACACAACATTATCAAGAATGCCATCATCAAGAAGCTGTGGTTCGAGAAACTGCTGAAGCATATCAAGGTAGACGGTACCTGTTACAGTTGCTTCCGCAAAGAAGAATGGGCCATAAATTTTGGATTTGGTCATTCCAAGCCACACGTTAACTTTTGGAGTCTCTCTTTGCCATTCTATGAATTCAGCCGGTCTTTCATTGGACCAGATAATGAAAAAATTATGAAAATAAAATTATGAAATTTTTTTAGAAATTTTAGAAATTTATACATTTTTAACACACATTAAACATGATAAACATAAATAAAAGTGTGTTTTTAAAAAATTTGTCCGATTTCATTGAAATAGATAGTTAATTCTGGGACACCCTGTATATATATAAATTGAGGAAATTGAAAACTTTTAGTATTTCTAATATAATTTAAGTGTTAAAAAAATGAAAGCAGAGAAAACCATAAATTACGAAAATAAACATCTGATTTATATGTGCATATAACCAAATATTTAAAAAATAATTCTTTAGCCCATATAGGCCTAGCCTACATGTAGAAAAAAGTTTATTTACCAACCCTGAAATACAAAGAGCTTTATCAACTCCTAATTTATTCCTTAATTTGGACTGTATCAGTCCAAAAGCAGAAAAATTCTTTCAACTGCAGCATGAGATGACAGTTATGAACACTGATGCATTGTTCTGCACATCTTCAGACAGTTCCTTGATAGATATCCATCATGCAAGTGGGGTTATGTTTAGATTAATGGAAATACATGCATGCACAAAATATAAATGCAAGGTTGCCTGTATTCTTTTATTTCTTCATATACTTTTTTTTTTTCTTTTAAATGATTTAAACCATGGTTTAAACCAAACAACCCTTGCCGGTGACCCCAAAAAGGTGTTCCTCTAAAAAAAAAAAAAAATTTAACCAATTTTATTTCCAGGAACCTTTTTTTTTTTATCATATGTTTTAATTAGAAGATACATTGTTCTTTCAGTCGGGAGTTTTATATGTTCTCCCTGAAGGACATCGGAATAATTTCCTGCGTCATACCCGCCACGGCAGCCAACGGTAAAGCAATGGGCTGTTGCTCTCAAGGTCCTGGTTCGAGTCTCTGTTCGGACTTCATGTTTCGGCTGTGGAGGTTCTTTTCTGGTCGTCTTTGGTCGGGTAGTGGTTCGGTTCCCTCCGTCATATGCCCTTAAAATATCCAAGGCTTAGATGTTACGGTGAAGTTAAACAACCAAGGGCATAATTATTATTATTATACACAAAATAGAGGCATTTTAATGGGGTATTGTTGGATGCCATCCCTATGAAATTGTTTTTTCCACGAGAAAACAGTTATATACGATTGTTCACAACTCTTCAAACCTTAGGTTTTATTTTTACTGCCAGTGTCAATGATAGCTTTCTTCTTTTCATATCTCCTCTCCGGACCACATTGACTTGCTTAGAATTCAAGTAATTACTAATAATGATACTATTAAATTTACTTCCAAAACTG
>JAJOZX010014587.1:0-69290 GCA_023014485.1 Bathynomus jamesi
AATTTTTTTTTTTAAATTGAAAGCAGATTAATGTGAAAGAAGATAAAATTCGCTAAAAGATGTGCACGAAATAATATAATCGCTAAAAAAATAATTGCAGAGATAGTTTACATTTATTATCAGTATAACTCACTTTTAGCTATAAGATACTTGAATTCCTGCTATAGATTTTTTCTGAGAACTTATACAAATCGGTTTTTGGTTATTACTTTTTGCATGAGTAGGCTTACTTTTTATTATTATTATCACTGGGGTGCAATGCGCCACTTCTAATCATCCAATGCGCCACTTTTGGCGCATGCGCGATAGGTTGGCCACCCCTGATTTAAACTAAACATACTTCTAATATCGACATCGTTGAACCTGCGTAAGAGCTTGAGAACCTCGATCAGTTGACCGCGCAGCCTCCGATTTCAAGCGAAAACAAGTTCAGGGCGCGTAACCGTCGATTGTACCCATATGCCTAACGGAAGGATTAACTTTGTGGCCCTCGCCTGCACTCGCTCCAGCCTCTCAATATCTTTCCTGAGGGTGGGCGACCAGAACTGCACAGCATACTCCAGGTGCGGCCGAACAAGGGAATTGTACAGTGAGAGCACAATCTCCTTTTCCGAAACTGAAATTGCCTCCTGATATAATCCAATAGTTTCTGGGCTTTCTTTTCCACCTCTACACTGTTTCGTAAACTTAAGGTCGCTGCTAATTAGCACACCCAAGTCCTTTTCTAAATCAGTCACCTCGATATTACTCCCAAACATCGAGTAGTCCGACTTGGGATTGGCGTAGCCAATGTGCATCACTTTGCATTTACCCAAGTTAAACGGCATTTGCCATTTTTCGGACCACTCTCCTATCCTACCTAGGTCCGCACGCAGTTTCTCGATCGCTTCGGGCGTCCCAACATTGGCCCCAAGCTTGGGATCACCGAACTGACGATGCCACCGTCGATATCATTTATGTAAATGATAAACAACAGTGGCCAAAACGGAACTGAGGAACCCCACTAGTGACGAGGCCCAACCCGAACTAGCCCCTTTAATTACAACCCTCTGCCGCCTATTCCTCAGCCAGTTTTCAATCCACCTACCTATTTCCCACCGATACCCAGCGCGCGCACTTTCGCCATTAGCCGGCGGTGAGGTACCTTATCAAAGGCTTTCTGAAAATCGAGATAAAGTATATCAATCGCCCTACTCTTATCATACTCACTCAACATGACGTGGAAAAACTCGAGCAAGTTGGTGAGACACGACCTATGCCGTCTAAACCCATGTTGGGAGTCCCAAGCAGCTTGTAGGAATCCAAATGGTCAACGATCCTATCAGCTATTATCCCTCTAATAATTTACCTACAACTGAAGTGAGACTAATGGGACGATAGTTCCCTGGACTTTTGTGATCCCCTTTCTTAAAGATAAGGGTCACGTTGGCTTCCCTCCAGTCACCAGGCACCTGGCCCATCTCCAACGATTTGTTGAAGACTGTAGCCAGGTGGGGAGCCACCTGGTCGCGCACTTCTCGCAACACTCTGGGAAGAAACTGTTCTGGCCCAGGAGCCTTAAACGCGCTCAATTTGTCTATTCTATCGGCGATGACTGTCGCGGTACATCGAACACTATCCAGGCCAGCACCTTCGTGCCTCACGCCTGGCTCGGGGATGACGCGGGTATCCTCCCTGGTGAACACTCCCGCAAAGTACTCATTAAGCACATTAGCGATGTCCGCGTCGGAGGTCCGCAGAACGCCGCTTCGGTCCTTTAGTGGACCTATCATGCTTCTAATGGGCTTTCTACTATTAACATAACTGAAGAACTCCTTAGGGTTCCCCTTGCAGAGGCTTGCCACACGTAGTTCTTCGTTACGTTTCGCTAGTCTAACCTTCGCCTTCACTTCCCTACACAGGCGGACATACGCTTCAGTGTTCTCGTGGGAACGATTGGCCTTCGCCCTCCTATACGCTACTTTCCTATTTCGGATAGCCAAAGCGATGTCACGATTGAACCACTTAGGCTGCGTTGAAGCAGGTGTGACCGGTTTTGAGGGTATGGCATCAGACTGCAGCACCATAAACTCGTCCCTGAATGCACTCCACACCCGCTCAACATCGCCGCCGACCTCTAACCCCATCTCACCTACGCTATCCCTGAGGCTAACAAAGTCCGCCCGCCGGAGATCGAGCTTACTGCCTCTCGAGTTACTACGCTTCACCCGAGGGACGCGCACACGGAACCTAATCAGACCGTGATCACTCCCGCCCAACGATTCGTCAACGGTGAGGCCAGTGACGAGGTTGTCTTCGGTCGTGAATACTAAGTCTAGAACGCTTTCGCCTCGTGTAGGCTCGTTGACCCACTGAGTGAGGAAGTTCTCATCAGCAAAGACAACTAGCCTCCTCCCTTCAGCATCAGCAGTCCTGTCTTCCACTTTATGCCGCGACAGTTGAAGTCTCCTAAAACTACACACACCCTATCACCTAGCAGGCTACTGAGTTCGGTGTACAGGGCTGTCTCCTCCTCGAGGAGGAGATGCGGAGGTCTGTACACCAAGATTAACCTATAGTTCGTCCCCCCACGTTCAGATCGACACCAAGCAGCTCCCGTTCCGATCGGAACTGGCAGTCAACCGGACTCAACGTGCCCCTGACGTATATTAGTACCCCCCCCCCCTCCCCACGGGTGCGGTCTTTGCGAAACATTCTATACCCGGGAATTTCGAACTCCCCAACGTAGTCCCTACGATCAGTATGAATCCAGGACTCGGTGAGAGCAACGATATCTTGGTATTCTGATGCTAAGTGCGCCCGTAGCTCGCAAAACTTGTTCCTAATTGACCTAGCATTAAAAAGCATTGCACGGAGGGAGTCTTCCCTATTCTGACCGCCCCCTAGCACGATCCGTTTCCCGAACAGCCAGGGCTGTCTGGAGTTGAAGAGCCCCTCACTAACGAGGGGGCAACTTCCGCAGGAGACTGAGCCCCCTCCAACGTAGGAGGAGGGTCACCCACCTGTACTTCGACGCACCCTTCAGTTGAAGGTACGTCCGCCACCGGCTCATCCTCATCTCTCCCCGGTGGGGGCCCATCATCTCTCCCCGGACTCGACCTCACCATTCTGTATAGGTGCCGGTCGAGCAGCGCGCCTAGCACACCTTTACCCTTGTTATTGAGGTGGACACCATCCCTCTGGTAAAGGTCCCACCTACCCGAAAATGCATCGAAGGGGTCAATAAATTTCACGCCCAGCGGAACGCACAAGTCTTGTACCCTCTCATTGATGCCAATGACCTTACTGAGCGCGTGGTCACTGGCATTCATTCGCAAAATACCCATTAACATTCCCCTGTCTGTCTTCAGTTTTAGATCACCCGCAAGAGACATGATCTCGGTGATGATCCTTTCTGTAAGACCTACCCCACCGCCTTTGAGGAACAGGTCATTGCCACCAGCGTGGACAACGATCGCAGCCACGCGCACCTTCTCTACCTCCTTCCTTAAGTGCGCCGTTCCCCGCCCAGGTAAGCACCTTACCTTCCTCCCATCCCGGTTTGCAGAAGCAAAGTACTTCTCCTGACCCCTGATCTGCGAGTCCCCAATCAAAACGGTGTCTTCCTCCTTCGAGCAAAGGAGACTAAAGCGGTTAGAGGTCTTGACAGGGGCAACTGGGGTCTCAGGCTTCGGTTTCGCAGCCTTCTTGCCCGAGACCTTTCGAAACCCGTCGCCACCCATACACGCAGTTACACCACCCGATCCACCCCGACTGGTAGCTACTCAGTGGAGGAAGTTCAATGTAAAGTTCTCCTCGCCTGTGACAATCACGGAAAAATCGCTCTCATTAAGATCTTGTTGAAATGGAAGGAGATGACACGTTGTGAACGGGAGAGTTAAGTTTGCTACCCAAGAGAAGAGGATGGCTGATCTGAATAAACTGTGAATTCTGCGTTTGCAAGCATCAGATCTTCTTGTGCGGCTGAGAGGGGAGTGGATGCTCAGGGTGCTTCCTCAAGGCCCAGTGAACTGTAACTGTCCTTTGGAGGTGAAGATTCCTAAACTGGACCTTCAGTGGCTGTACTACCAGAGGGTGAAGACTTCCGAAGCCTCAGGAATCCAGATGTCTTCTGTAGACTTCGAAGACAGCAGGAGGCAGATCAAAGCAGCGAAGAGGAAGGAGGCTGAAGAAGCTTCTGCTGTGAAGAGGAAGAAGAAAGAGGAGGCTACTAATGAGGAGCTTCTCATGAAAGACTTTGAGGAGGACGAAGAGCCAAACTTGGAAGAAGCTGCAAAAGAAGCCTCTGGCAATGCTGAGGCTACTGAAGCTCCTATGGACGTTCCCGCCGAAGTACCTGCCGAAACTCCAACTTCTGCTACACGAAACTACATGAAGAGTTAAAGGACAGCTTCAGCAGCTTTGAGGTACAGGGTGGCAAATATTCCGGCAGCTGCAGTTGCCACTGGCTTCCTGAATGACCTCATCAAGGCCGGTCATCTTTCCAAAGACAAGGCTTACTTGGCCATAGATGGCATGAAAGTCTGGAAGTCTCAGTCCACAGTTGGCTGGTCTCAAGTGCGGACCTTTGAACCAATCCAGGTGGCTCACTACTGCACAGGACATCTTGCTGTTGTGGATGAGGGAGCACGGACTGAAGGGGGAGGTGTTGAGGAGGCTCGAGGTCCTCGTGAAGTTCTGCCTTAACTTCTACTTCAAAATGTACTACGACATCAAAGTGAAGCACCACCTCAAATTTGGTCCTGCACACGTTTTTCAAGCCTGAGGCTGCTGAGAAACCAGACTACCGAGGTCAGGAACATCATCTCTGCTGCAGTGATAAGAGGAGCTTACCACGCACATCCTGAGAACATCCTGGCTTCATTCCTGTGCAGTGAGGATGAGCATCAGAGAGCTTTTGCTGTAAGCCAGATAGAGAAGATCAGAGAAGGAAGAGACTTTGGTGATACGACAGTAGGGTGTACCATTTTTGGGTCATTTTCAAAAAGTCAAGTCCAGGAGTCTAATGTTGTGCCAAATGATGTCCTAAACACGAATTTTACAGCCATTTTCTAATCCGACAAATTTTGAATCCCCCCACCCACCCTTGAAATTTTGCGCATCCCCTTTTCCTAAAAAACCCATATATCTCAAACACTATCAACTTTATCGAAAAATGTTATAGAATAAAAATAATTTAGAATCAAATGTTCTATTAGGAAAGTTCATCAAAATAGAAATTTACTTAATTTTGAAAATTTTCATTTATTTTTAAAAAATTTAAATTAAAAATTTTTTTTGCTTGCAGTGCCTTCTTCTTAAATAAGGTGTTACCGCCACCTTTGAAGCATCACCCCAATGCAGCTTCGCGGCGATGGGCTTTGTATTTGCTAGTTATAATGCAAATCATAATTAGTTTTTATTATAACTAGCCTATACAAAGTGAGGACAACCTCAAAACTATATATATATAAAATAAAGCTAAAAATTAACACTTTATTTATAGTTGTGAGGTCCCATCGTTTTTTTTTTCCTTTATTCAACACTTTCCTCAAAAAATAAAAAGAAACAAGTTTCCTAATTAGAAATCATTGATATAAGAGCTTTTTAAACATAAAAATAAGAAAAAACAATTTATGGTATATTTAATAACAAAAAAAAATCAGCCTCTTCTAAATTAAAACAATCTCTGCGAATAAAAATACCTAATCTATCTGTTAATGAACTATTCTTTACTGAGTTTCATTCTTTTAAGAGTCTCTTTACTAGGATCAGGAATTAGTCTTCTATTCTCTTCCACAATTTGCAAAAGATCTTGAAATTCTTCTTCATTTTGACATTTGTCATGAAAGTCTTGAACCAGCTTGATTCCTCTTTCAGCGGTATCATTGACTACTCTAATAGATGAAAGAATGCTTTTTAGTTTGTTGTAGTCATCGACCTCTTCCCATGTTGATGCTGGTTTCTTTATCCATGAGTCTGGTTTTGACCCACAGCATTGAAATAAATGCCATGAAATTGGACCTACTAGCTGATGAAGCTTTGTGTCTTCCTTTAAAATGGGGAAAACAGGTTGCCCACATACATAATTTTCTGGAACTGGATATTTGTTTAAGGATTTTGCGATCTTATCTTTTTCATCATTACTTAGCGATCCAAAGAAACTCAAAGGGACCACTTCCTCCGTCAAATACCAGTAATGATTGGCAAAAGATTTCAAAGCAGCATTTGCAACTTCCCTATCTTCCTTCTTGTAATTCACCAAATCATGATAAAACTTCAGATCATTAGCTGGACTATGTAGTGAATTAGAACATAAAAGCCAGTATTTTCCATAAATTAATGCATTAAATAGACACATTCTCTTTAATTTATTAATCAATGATTCATCATATGATGCTTGGTGGGCAAAAGCATACATTTTATTTGTATACAAAATCATTGCCATCCACCTGGCACGGTGCATTGCACCAGGTTTCCGCCAATGACTGTTTTCTCTGGAAACCTCTCCTAAAAGCATTAAAGTTGTTTCAGCAACTTCCTTATAGTCATCAAATGGAAAGCAGTCGGATTTTCTTAAACATTGGGTCATAAATTCTACACATTCTTCCTTTAGGCCTCTTTGATACCTTGATTTAACATCAAGAACATTGTATGTAGATTTCGTATTAATTTTCTTCCATTTAGACTCGCGAAATTCTTTGAATAACTCAAACTTAGGAGATTTACTTGGGCCAAAAATGGTTTCACACACAGCACACAAAACTCTTTCAGCCACATGATGGCGGCATGCTAACCAAATCAATTTCTTTTGCAAAAGTTCTTCAAGTAACTTACAGGAACCTTTCATCCATCCTGAATTGGATGCATTGGTATCAAATGATACTCCAAAGACATTTTGCTTCAAGTTCCATTTTTCAATACTTTGAAATACAGAAGTGGCTTGAGACAATCCAGTGGAATCATCTATTATAGAAACTGATAAAAGTTTTTCTACATTTGGGTATCCAGTAACAAGTATTGCCAGGCGGTCTTCTTTCTGAACATGATTTAGTAAGCAGCTTGCTATCCCAATGTACTAGGCAGTGATCAGGAGGAGTAAAATCCTTGATGCAAGTTTCATATTTTCGTTTTCTTGTCTTTCGAGCGGCTCTTGCAGATGTGGTCCTGGAGAGAGACAGTTTTTCAATATCCTTGCCTCACCTAATGGCTACTGCAGCAGCAAAAACAGTCCGTTGTCCAATAGAGAGATTAAGTCTGTCTGCAGTGGAGGAAACCAATGGCGAGGCAAGAATATTTTTGGGGCTGGAAGCATTTGAAGGTCCTGCTGTAGGTTCTGTCGGAAACTCTTCATAGCTGTCTGTCTCAGAACTGGTCGTGCTAGAAAGAAGGGTCTCTGATGTTCTGGCTGTAGCACTCACTTGCTTCACTGATTTATGTTTCTCTTTGCGTTTCTTCTCTTTCTCTATTCTAATGTACTTGCGCTGTACTTTTGATGCATAATCTGCATCTAGCAAACCTAAACATGTTTCTCGTTTTGTTCTTTGATCTTCTAAGAATGAAATATCATATGCTTTCTGAGGCTCAGTTCTCATGCGGTCTTTTTGGATTAATTCAACGGCATTTTGAGAAGAGATGTCAAAAAGGGAATCCATAATTTTCATGAAATTAGAGAGTCCATTTTCAAAGCTTGCTCTTTTTTTGTGCTTGATTAAATTATTATGCATTTCTTCCAGATTTAACAGCATCTTCCTGCCTTTAGGGTTTTTACTAATATCTATAGTAGGAATGCATGCTTTTTGCCATATTATTAGTAGCTTCTGTAGAACTTCATTAACAGTAGAATCTTTTGTAACTTTTGGACCCTTATACTGCATTCTCCGTAAATAAATAAAATGGCTTAGAACATCTTTATTGGATGGTAAAACAATTTTAGATGAACTCATAATATCAGCCTGCAAGCGACCAAGAATAAAGTCATGCTGTTTTGTAGCTGTTTGACTCATTTTTTATTTATTTTTCAAATAAAGCAGTCTGAAAAGAAACAATAAGAGTAAAAACAATGCTTGTTTATTAAAATTCAATGTAAAAAAGGATTTTTAAATTTGGATTATACTCACAATATACTCATAAATAATGTAACTTAAGCACCTTATTTTATATTAATACAATAAGGTGCTCTTGGACAAAAGAAAATGAAAATTTTCAAAATTACGTAAATTTCTATCTTAATGAACTTTTCTAATAGAACGTTTGATTCTAAATCATTTTTATTCTATAACATATTTCGATAAAGTTGATAGTTTTTTAGATATATGGGTTTTTTAGGAAAAGGGGATGGGCAAAATTTCAAGGGGGGTGGGGGGATTCAAAATTTGTTGGATTAGAAAATGCTTGTTAAATTCGTGTTTAGGACATCATTTGGCACAACATTAGACTCCTGGACCTTGACTTTTTGAAAATGACCCAAAAATGGTACACCCTAATACGACAGTGAAGGCCCATAAAAACCCCAAAGTCAATCTGCAAACCACTTCACCTGAGGTATATATATATATATATATATATATATAGTACTTTTACTTTTCCGTTATACACCCGCAATTTCTTCTTTTCCAGTTAGGTCAACTATACGTCCTTGACAATTGGTTAGGTTAAATCGTGATATTTTCGTTAAAACTAACGAATACTTGGATCACCTGAAGATTACAGCCCCCAGCCTTCTCCTGTTGGCCTTATAAGGCTAACTAACGAAAATATCACGACCTAACCTAACCAATCGTTAGGTCAACTGTACGCCCTTGACGAATGGTTAGGTTAGGTCGTGATATTTTCGTTAGTTAGCCTTATAAAGCTAACTTAAGAAGGCTGGGGCCCTGATCTTCAGGTGATCAGAATATTTTAACGAAAATATCACGAATTAACCTAACCAATTTTCAAGAGCGTACAGTTGACCTAACCGGGAAAGAAGTAATTGCGGGGGGGTATAACGGAAAAGTACCTAAATGAACGATTTCCAAATCGGTGGATCGGACGTGGAGGCAACAGGCACTGGGCGTCTCGATTTCCTGACCTAGCGTCCTTGGATTTCTTTGCATGGGGCTTTATCAAATCAAACGTCTATCAAACGAAGGTTACAGATCTGCAAGATTTACGTGCTCGTAGCGTAACATCACTTACAAAAATAACCCCAGTCATGCTCCAAAATGTGTTTCGCAATGCTGCTGACAGATTCGAACTCTGTTGAGATACTGATGGTGCTCATGTAGAATTATATGCTTAAGTATTCATTAAATGTATGCCTTCTATTATATTTTTATTGAATTTTACCCTTTTTGCTACGTTTTCACTGAAATAGATAGGGACTTTATAAACACCCTGTGTGTGTATATATATATATATATATATATAATGGGAATCGAACGCGGGGCTCGTAGAATCATAGTCAGCGATGCTAACCACTACACCACGTAGGAATATATATATATATATAATATATATATATATATATATATATATATACACGAGGGGGTTGAAAAGTAATGCCTCCACTTGAACAATTCTAGATTGTGTAGAGGTAGCCGGATAAAACAGGTTTTGTGTTCTAACTGGATATCCCCACCGCATTCCAGACTGTTCAGAGGTAACCAGATAAAACCGGTTTTGTGTTTTAGCCTTAAATAGCCTACACTCATTCCACACGTTGGTTCAGTATCGATTACAGTGGAAAGGAGTAAAGACGTTCGCTTCAAAGAAAGTGCCGTATTGAATTTTTTTACCGCGGAAAGTGTTGCTCCCATAGACATTCATCGGCGAATGTGCTGATGTGAGTACTGTTCGACGTTGGGCGAGGCAGTGTAAAGGAGGAGAAGCAGGGCAGATGATTTGCGAGACAAACCGCGAAGTGGAAGGCCTGTAACGGCAACCGACGAGTCATCGGAAATAAGTTGACAAACTGATTCGTGGAAATCGTTGCATTAAACAAAATGAAATTGATACAATGATATCTCCAAAGAACGAGTGGGACACATTACCAGTGCTCTGAGTTACCGAAAGGTCTGCGCCAGATGGATGCCTCACATGCTCACTGCCGAGGTGAAAACTGAGAGACTACGCATTTGCCAAAAAAATCTGCAGCGCTTCGAAAATGAAGATGAATTTCTGTACAGCATTGTCACAAGAGACGAGAAGTGGGTTCACCATTATGACCCTGAAAATAAACGGTAATCCAGAGAATATTGGCAAAAAAATTTACCGCAACCAAAAAAGTTCAAAGTTAAAAAATCGACTGGAAAAATGATAATGACTATTTTTTGGGATATCAATGGTGTTGTTCTCGAAGACTACGGAAAGAGGGACAGCAATCAACTCCGCACGTTATATTGAAACTGAAGAAGTTGAAAAAATGGGTCAGGAGAGTTCGCAGCCACATAAACGCAGTCATTTTTCACCATGATAACGCACGGCCTCACACCAGTGTTCGAACGCGAGAAGCAATTGAGGATCTGCAATTCACCGTCTTGCCGCATCCACCATATAGCCCTGATTTAGCACCATGCGATTTTACCCCCCTTTCCTAAACTTAAAGAACATCGTGGAAATCGCTACGAGTCTGACGAGAAGTTAAGGCCGCTGTGAAATTTTGGTTTCGTAGGCAAAACTCCAAGTTTTACCGGGATGGATTTCAAAAACTCATTTATCGTTGGCGTAAAGGTATCAAGGTTGAGGGTGATTTTATAGAAAAGTAAATTTACTCTAAGGTACAGTTGCCATCATTATTCAGAGGACACTCTCGAGAACAGATAGCGACACATGGCATATATTTGTTGTATGCACTACAAACGGTTGTAACATTTTATGAATGAACGTTTAGCGAGTGAGCGCTGATGGTTAGTTGACTCATTGCCAAATGTCTTTAGAACACAATTATTTCCATTCATCACTCGGTTTACATATTACTTAGGACACATCAATGAGTAATTAAATATAAATTCAAGAAGGGGATATACATTAACAATGAAGAGAATAAAAAATGGTCTTGTAAAAACTAAGAAAAACCTTCGGACGTGATAACAGTGTTCATGGTATTGGAAAGCCTGAACGAACTGAAGTTTCAATGTATAAAAACAGCTCTTGATAGGCATCATTGCGCCCTAAGCAAATCTACGACTTGCAACCCCCCTGTATTTATTTATTCATTGATTCATTTATTTAATTATTTATTTACATTTAATATTGAACATAGATTCAGATATTATTTTGTGTTATAACAAAGACAAAGCAAAAACCTGATATACTGTATATATAAATACATATATAGTAACCTACGGATCACCAATTTGTAGTGGCCTAGAAAGTAGGCTTACTATAATTTATGAATTAAATTGAAATGAATAATTAGGGGTCACAGTTCGTGGCACAGCCCAAACAAACAATATTTAATCGGGAGAGATAAATAACTTTGTTGTTTTGTGTTTGTTTAGAAAAGTAAATGAATTATTTGTTCAGTGATTAACAATTCTGTATACTAATAATTTGTGCTATATTACAATGGTTGATTCTTAGCAATGAAAAATGGTTTATACAGTATAAGTGTTAAGCGACTAAAATAATTACAAGAAACACTAATTCAGGTTGGCTAAAGAGATATGTGGCAATGAACACACAATAAGAAATTAAGCCAAATAATAACGGAGATAATGAAAGTACGGTGTTGGTACAGTGAACGAATTAGGCAAGTAAAATAAAATACATAAATGAGCAAATAAACAAGCGGATACAGATATGGTAAGATAATTGAATATGGTAAAATAAATGAACAGGCCTACTGTAGTCGTAAAAGGAAAGTTAGCTTGCCGGTTGTTTGCGTACACTTTTAGGCCTACTCGATTCGGCCACAGTTTGGGGACTTTACAGCTTTGAATCCTGAATAGTCTCGCACGAAGTAACGAAACACTGTAGGCTGAGTGAGGTCTCCAAGAGGCTTACCGACCTGCGATTTCGACGGAGATAACACTGAAGGCTGAAGAAGCCTACGTAAAGGTTGAAGAGGGCCTACGTGAACGTTGACCATACTGCGTTTTAACGTGGATAACTCTGAAGACTGACGGGGAAAACCCAGCACAACTTGCTTCTCTCTCCTTGAACCCACATGTTTTTCGGTCTCTGGTGATTCACAAGTGTTTGCGAACGGCGAGGAAAGGAATTTCCGGTCGGTCTTTACATATATATAGGCGGTTTATGAATGAAAAAACAATGTTTTGACACATTAAATTTTAATAACATTATAACATTACTAGATTGATGGGTATCTGTAGATTTCATACGTCACTGCTTCAAATATCTTCCAATTGGCAAATGGACTACAGCTGAATGGATACTACTGGTATGGCATTGTTATATCCAGAGCAAATGCTATTTCTAGATCAGCAACACTGATATGGTAATAAACAGTCACTGAGAGAAATATTATTTAGAAACGAAGAATGGTTTGTATTGAGGCAGCATCATAAATGCATATAATTGTTTTCTATTAATAAGTTCCATATTACAACTTAAGTGTTGAACCACTGCAACTGTGACTCTTGGCAGTCTCTCACCTCAAAGGAGAGACTTACAAAAAATAAAACTATTACAGTGATTGTTATCAATAAACATAGAGCCATTTAAACGATGATATTTGATAATTTTTCCAGAGGTGTTGCACATTCATAATTACCATTGTATTTGAGATATTAAATTTGTTCTGTTCATGTATAGAATATATCTTGTCCAGCCACCGTTGTTGTCTGACTTCCTGCAGTCGATGTGGTACAGAAGGAACATGATTATATGCCAGCTGTTAATTCCTCCTCAGCACCTTCCACTCACTAAATGTGTGTTGTAAAAGCAGGTCCGTCGTTCGTTCCTCTGCTGGTTCCCACATATTTACAATAATGGCCCATATATTCTCGATGGGATTCATATCACAACCCTTACTTGGCCAATCCAGAAGGTCGATATTTCTTTGCTCAGAGAACCATCGTGTGATGATCCGTGCTGTGTGAATAAGGGACCTGTTTTGCATGAGAATTATTAGCTTAGAAAATGGCAGAGCATATGCACGCACAGAAGGAAGCATAACCTCTCTGAAAGTTTCTATACACTGGTCTGCAGTAAACCTCCTTTCTATTTCGGTGAGCTCTTCTATACCATACGAATGAATCCATCTCCACATGTGACATGGCCGCTACGTGCTTCCTCATAGATGTGTTCTTGCGTATATCGAGTATTATTTCTCCTCCAACAGTGAAGACGGCCATGGGATGTGGAGGAAAAGGTCTTTTCGTCGGTAAATATCACTCGGTTCCAAAAGTCGTCTTTTGTCAACATGTTACTAAACAAATCGAAGTCTATTTTCTTGATGATATTCATTTAACTTCTTGATAACCGGTGTCCGATGGTGTAACCCAGCTTCATGTAGCCACAGCCTTACTGTCATTGCCGAAACATCAAGCTGCGATTTTTCCTTATGGCAACAACATTCGTAAAAGGATGGGCTCAAAGAATATTGTAGATCCTCCGATCATCCGCAGCAGTTGTAAGTTGAGATTTCCCCGTTCTGCGGTGATCTTGTAGATGCTACAGATCTACAGAAGCTAAGGCTAACAAAGACCCTAAGATCCACTAAGGTTAGCCCGAGAGAAAGGAAAGAGTAGCTGGTTAAGAGAAGAGAATAAGGGGTTAAGTAAGGAGGAACACCTATCACTCGTGGGTTAACATTCATTCAAAAAAAGAGAAAAAAGACTCACCATCATCATCCGCCAGCCACTGCCGACAAGTCAGAAAAATAGTCGGAGAATAGGAGAGGGGTGAAAGATGAAAAGAAGTAAAATAAGAACGCTTACAAACCATGCAAACACAGTCTTAACTCACTGTCATACCATGCAAACTACAAACATGCAAAAAGAGTTACAGACATGCAAAGTAAGGAAGGATAAGAAAAAAAAAAGTAGGTAAAGTTAAACAAAAAGTGGGTTAGTTTACGCTACGAGCTACATCTACGTTCGTGTTAGTCTAATTTTTTTTTTTTTTTAATTTATTGCTGGCATCACACGCTGGCATGTCACAAGCTGGCATTATCGTCAACAGACTCATCCTCGACCACCACCCCAGAGCTCCTGTTGCTAATTTTTTTTTATTTTAAACAACGTTAATATTTTTAAAATGTCTGTCAAGACGGTTCTTAAACACATTAACGCTGGTAGAGTTCACGACGGGCGCGGGAAGATTATTCCATTTATCAATTACTTTAAACGTAAAGAAGTTTTTAGCGATATTAGTAATGAAACGTCTGCCACGCAACTTAAATCCGTTATTACGAGTATTACTATTATCGAAAGTGAACAATTTGTCAAAATTTACGTTATCGATTGCTCCCCCCTTAATCTCCTAGTTTCGAGTGAATACAGGTCTAACTCTTTAATCCTATCTTCATAAGGCTTGTTGCGCAATGACGGAATTAGTTTCGTGGCACGACGCTGAACCCTTTCTAACCTATCAATATCCTCACGCAAGTACGGGCACCAAAACTGAACGGCATATTCTAAATGAGGCCTGACTAGGGACTTGTAAAGGGGCAATATAATATCCTTCGATTTAAATTCGAAATTACGCGCTATGAAGCCTAACATCCTATTAGCTTTTGCGCAAGACTCCAGGCACTGGTTCCTAACCTTTAAATCCTTAGATACGCGTACGCCTAAATCTACTTCCTCGTCAACGCTCGCTAACTCCCTATCATCCATCGTGTACGTGTAATTATTGTTACGAGAACCTATATGCAAAACTTTACATTTGTCTACGTTAAATTGCATCTGCCACTTATCGTCCACTCCATAATCCTATTTACATCGTCTTGGAGCCTATTTCTATCGTCCTCGTTAACAACCTTACCGCCTATTTTAGTATCGTCCGCGAATTTTGACACGTTACTAGTCAATCCTACATCTATGTCGTTAATGTAAATTACGAATAGCAATGGGCCTAACACTGAACCCTGTGGGACACCGCTACCTACATCCAACCACCCCGATTCACTACCATTAACTACGACCCTCTGCCTCCTAGCACGAAGCCATTCTTCTAACCAGTTAGCTACCTGACCGCGTATACCGTGCGCTTTGACCTTCGCAATTATCTCCTATGCGGAACTGTATCGAACGCCTTTTTAAAATCTAAATAAATAACGCCGCTCTATGCCTATCGTATTCGCGCACTATTTCGTTATAAAATTCTAACAAATTAGTTAAACAAGACCTATGGCGTCGAAACCCATGCTGACTACTATTAATCAAATCTCTACTTTCTAAGTGATCGATGATACGATCCCTAACTACGGATTCCAAAAGTTTACCGACAATTGACGTTAAGCTAATGGGCCTATAATTGCTAGCTACTGCGGTCGCCTTTTTTAAAAATAGGCGTGACGTTAGCTAATTTGAAGTCTTCAGGAATAATCCCCGTTTCGAGTGACTGATTAAAAATCTTCGTTAAGGGGCCTACGATAACGTCTTTCAAATCTTTCAAATGTCTGGGATAAAAAGCGTCAGGGCCTGGAGCCTTGCTAACTTTTAGCCTATCGATATAATGCGCAATCTCAGCCTCGTAAACAGTTATTTCATCCAAAATAGTCTCGCTACTAAATGGAACGATATCGTCCACGTCGGGGACATTATTTACGTCTTCTACGGTAAAAACTGTCGCAAAAAAGTTATTGAAAATACCGCCATCGCCTGAGCGTCAGAAGCCAAAGCGCCATTAACATCCACTAGAGGGCCTATGTTATCTTTTATCGGCTTACGATTATTAACGTATTCAAAAAACTTTTTTGGATTATGTTTACTATCCGCAGCTATAAGTATCTCTAAATTACGCTTGGCATTCCTAACTGATCTTTTAACCTGACGTCTAAGCTCGATATATCTATTAAAGTTAGCTGCCGTGCCATTGCGCTTATTAAGTCTATACGCTCTATTACGCTCGTTTATGAACTCGCCTATTTCCCTAGTCCACCACTTGGGCCTACCATGATTTCTAGCGCGCTTGGGCCTACGAGGAATAAACTCCCTTTCAATATTCCTAAAACTTTCTTTAAACGCCACCCAATGCAAATTTGTGTCATTACCCATAAATAAGTTATCCCAGTCCACTACTCTCATCCTATCCGCAAAACTATCAAAATTAGCCCTACGAAAATCAGGGACTTCTATTACGTTACTATCCTTAGTGTTTTCTATCAATAACTTAAACCTAAGAATTTGATGATCACTACATCCTAAACTCTCGCCTACTTCTAAACCTTCGACTATATTCTCGCCGTTCGTCATCACCAAATCTAAAATATTGTCACCGCGCGTTGGTTCGGTAACTATCTGTCGTAAAAAGTTATCTTCCATAAACTCAATCAATCTCAAACCCTCCTCATTACCAGTAAAATTCTCGTAATTAACATTAGGGCAGTTAAAGTCTCCGACAATTATACTATTCCGATTGTCAATAAAATTACCAAGAAGTGAGTAAAATCTAGTATCTGTATCGAGGGGTTGAACGGGAGGTCTATAAACAACAAAATTAAAACTAATACTACGCGCCCTAACTTCAACACATATCGCATTAATTGCTGCCGGAAAATCTAACCTCGATAGCCCTAAGGGAATTACGAATGTACAGCAAAACGCCGCCACCAAACCTATGTAACCTATCATTAGTAAAGAGTTTAAAACCCGGTATATCAAGTTCCCCCAACAAGTCCCGAGTCACGGTATTTAACCAAGTTTCAGTGATAGCAACTATATCGTAGTTGCCGGAATAAATTATCGCCTTAAATTCATTTAATTTATTTCTAATACTACGCGCGTTACAATAAAAGACGTTTAAGTTATTTTTTACCACGGGCCCGCGTTTTAAACTATTTTTCACGTCGGGCCCGCGTTCCCCGGACCCACAACGTTTAAAGAAGGCTTCGACCTATACAGCTTTCGCACGTTTTCGTCTATTAACCTACCTAGCCTAGCATTACCTATTTCATTAAAATGCACCCCATCTTTTATAAAAAGGCTAGGATCACTGAATTCGGACCACAGCTTTACGAAGGGTACATTTTCCTCAGCACAAATCTCTTCTAATTTATTATTCAAAAATATTGTTTTTGACGTAATCCTAAGACCCAACCCGTGACCTATCTGACCATCGCCTTCAGGGACCTAATTAACCCCTATATCTCTCCAAAAGGTCAGGCACTCTCGTATCGGGCCTATACGAGTCGTTGCCTCCTACCATCGTCACCAACATCGAGTGACGGGAGGCAACGTCAATCCTATCCACTTCGTCTCTAACTCTGTCAACCCTGGCCCCTGGGAGACAGACCCTCCTCCTCTTGGTTGGATGCCGTTCAACGAACTCTTTGTCCATGTGGCGCACTAAAGAGTCCCCAATTAAAATAGTTTCCCCCTCATTCACGTCCCTTTCCAAATGGGCGAAAGGGTTCGAAACCTCGATAGGGGGGGATTCCTATCACCTAACGTACGCGGCCTAGCTCCACCCTTAACTTCTCTAAATCCCTCCATCTACTACTCTCGGACTAACCTTAACCCTTCCTCAACTCTATCCAACCTTCCCGACAAGCTACCTAAACTAGAAACTAGGTTACGCACCTCACCCTTCAAATTACTAACGTCTTCAACGTTAGTATTGGTTCGGCTTCCGTCAACCGTAGCCCTACCCCTGCCCTCATCAAGCGTTGCAAGTCTCCGTTACCTCACGTACACTGCGTTTTATGTCAACTATTCCTCCATTAACTCGCAAAAGAAACAAACTGATCTCTCGGTAATCGCCATAGGACCGCCGTTATAATCTTTAAATTCCGAATACCACCGGTTTACCCTACACCTAACACACGACGCTTTCTGCGACGGCATCGCGCAGTTAAAAATTAGTTTAAACCGTCACAAGTTAAGTTAAATTAAGCCGGCACGCTATGAAAACTTCTAAATCGCTAAAAACCACTAATATTCAATTACTTAACTATAACAACGTGAATATAAACGCAAGTATATAAAATTCAAAACTTTCCAAAAGTAAAATTCTCAGCAATATGCAAAAGTAGATGCAATATCAGAGAGCTCAGAAATGCGTCCGTTCAGTACAGAGTCTGGCTGACGAATGCTTACAGAGTCTGGCTGACGAATGGAGTACTGAGTCTGGCTGCTCTTTAACCATATATAAACAGTGTTGCTAGAAATTCCAAGTTCTTTTGCAATTTGAGTTGGAGACAGCACGTTTTCCTTCATGCCGATGATTCTTTTCCTTTCAGCAATTTTCTGGTGATGATAATCCATTCTGCAGAGTAATTGCTTCGATGAGATTCAAGAATAGCGTGAGCTTATTCTCAGTCGCCATACCTGTTAACACCTCTGTCATGACGTTATGTGGTATCACGTGATATGTTGAAAGTCAGGTGGAATTGTTGGAATGCGGAAACAGTTTGGAAAATGGTCATTAATCTGCTACACCAGCGATTCCCAAACTCTTTTTGTGATTACTCCTTTTGGTAATTTTATAAACATAATACTTGTATATTCCTCTATATACAGTGCCTTATGTATAAGTAAACACATATGATATTGGTCAAGGAATGGCTACAACATTACATAGGAAGCAAGCAAAACGCGTCACCACCAATTACTAGTCTAGTGCAAGGGATGCAACTGTTTCTGCTGAACTAACGTCTGAATTCTGGGTTCAGTTTCTCTCAAGGCGCAGCGTAAATCGCCTTCAATGTGCAGCTGATTTCGCAGTTTGTTCTTTATGACCATCATTGCCATCATTGCTGAAAAGCCTGCCTCACGATAACTTGTCGCAAAAGGCACCAGCACTTTCTTTGCCTCTTTAGCAAGCAAAGGATACTCCCCATCCACTTTTTCCCAAAATGTCTCGATTTTTTCTCTGCGAACTCAGACTTCAGAATAAGATCTTGCCGCATTTTCAGGAATTCTGCTTTCAGTTCAAGTGAGTCACTGCTTTTCATGGCGTAATAAGTGAATGGCCTCTTTTTTAGATAGCATGGCTGCATATTATATATGCTTCTGTACCACATCGACTGCAGGAAGTCAAAGACAACAACGGTGGCTGGACAAGATATTAAATTTGTTGTGTTCATGAATAAAATATCTCTCAAATACAATGGTAATTATGAATGTGCAACACCTCTGCAAAATTGTCAAATATCATCGTTTAAATGGTTCTATGTTTATTGATATGAATCACTGTAATAGTTTTATTTTCTGTGATTCTCTCCCTTGAGGTGAGAGACTGCTAAGAGTCACAGTTGCAGTGGTTCAACACTTAAGTTGTAATATGGAACTTATTAATACAAAACAGTTATATGCATTTATGATGCTGCCTAAATACAAACCATTCTTCGTTTCTAAATATTTCTCTCAGTGACTGTTTATTACTATATCAGTGTTGCTGATCTAGAAATAGTATTTGCTCCGGATATAACAATGCTATACCAGTAGTATCCATTCAGCTGTCGTCCATTTGCTAATTGGAAGATATTCTAAGCAATGACGTATGAAACCTACAGATACCCATCAATCTGATAATTTTATAATGTTATTAAAATTAATATGCATCAAAACGTTGTTTTTTTCATTCATAAACGGCCTATATATGTATTTATATATATCAGGTTTTTGCTTTGTCTTTGTTATAACAAAATAATATCTAAATCTATGTTCAATATTAAATGTAAATAAATAAATAAATAAATGAATCAATTTGGGATTTGCTCAGGGTGCAATAATGCCTACCAACGGCTGTGTTTTTATACATTGTTCAGGATGACAAGCTTGCCAATACCATAACGTCCAAAGGTTTTTTTTTAGTTTTTAGAAGACCATTTTTGTATTCACTTCATTGACATCCACCTTGTTAATATATATCCCCTTCCTGAATTTATATTTAATTATTCATTTATGTTTCCTTAATAATATGTAAATTGGAGTGATGAATGGAAATAATTATGTTCTAAAGACATTTCGCAATAAGTCAACTAATCAGCGCTGACTCACTAAACATTCATTCATAAAATGTTCAACAGTTTGTAGTACACACAACAAATATATGCCGGGTGTCAATATCTGCTTAAGAGTGTTCTCAGAATAATAAGCGTAACTGTACCTATCTGGTTTTGTTTCGATAAAATCCTTCAACCCGTATAAAATTTATTTGAGTGGAGGCATTACTTTTCAGCCCACCTTCGTATATATATATATATATATATATATATATATAATATATATATATATATATATATATATATATATATATAGGTTACAGTCAAAGTGTGTAACCTGCAATTTCGCGAAATGGCTGTTTCACTTGATCATTTCGCGAAATGGCTAAAATCTTCAGCCATTACACGAAATGGCTGAAATTCCATCTTGGTCATTTCGTGAAATGGCTAAAATGACTTTTGGCATGAATTCATAGAAATAACAAACATCACAATAAAATTGGAAATCTTTATTTAACTAACTAAATCTGCTAAAACATACATACATCCACAGGCCTGTTCATATAAGTGAGAAACACTCTTCAAATACACATTTGAACACATTTGAACATTTGAACACATTTGAATTTGAATTTACAATATAGCGGTTTCAAATACTAACCGGGCCTTCAATGTTATTCCGATGTCCGCCATTGAAGCCCCGGTGAGGTGAACTGTATGTCCTTGATAATTGGTTAGGTTAAGTCGTGTTATTTTCGTTAATACTAACGAAAATAAGACAACTTACAAGATCATTTGTCCGGTTAGTTAAACTGTATGCCCAGTTAGGTCAACTGTATGCCCTTAACAATTGGTTAGATTAAGTCGTGTTATTTTCTTTAAAACTAACGAAAATAACAGAACTTAACCTAACCAATTGTCAAGGGCATGCAGTTGATCTAACCGGCATACAGTTGACCTAACTAGGCAAATGATCTTGTACGAAATGACCAAGGTGGAATTTCAGCCATTTCGCGTAATGGCTGAAGATTTTAGTCATTTCGCGAAATGAACAAGTGAAACAGCCCTTTCGCGAAATGACTAAAAGTTTCAGCCATCATGCGAAATGGCTGGTTACACACTTTGACTGTAGCATATATATATATATGTGTGTGTGTGTGTGTGTTTGTGTGTGTGTGTAAAAATGAACAGCGAATAATTCCTATATAATCTTTATATTCAAATATTCATTTTTACATAGGCCCCAAACTCGCATAATGCAAGTTTGGATGACGTTAGTACTCAATTTATATGTTGTTCATTCATACGTCCATTTCCTTTCTTGACCTTTATTTTTTGTTAATTTTGTTAATTATTCATTCAGCTACCTATTGTCTACCTATTGTCAACCTATTGTGTGACTACCAATATGTGTACAAAACTTTATGCATTCGTACATGTTCGCAAATGATCATGATCACGTACGTAGTTACCTTACATGTAAATACGTTCACATGTATTCTTTCTATTTCTTTTCTTTAAATTAATTAATTTCTCGCAATACTCATAAATGCTTATGCAAGTGTTCGAATTCCGCTGACCAGGCAAAAGCGTGAGCTTCTGAGGTGAAAATCTCTTCTTGCTTGCTTCTAATTTATAAAACATTATTATATGTGTTATGTTATATATATATATATATATATACCGGGTGCGGCAAAAGTAACGCCCTTTTAATAATTGTATCTTATAGTTTTATACAGTATAATTTTTTAGTTTTACATTGTATCATTTTGTTATTTTTTAGTTTTTACTGAGAAAGTACTATATATATATATATATATATATATAATATATATATATATATATATATATATAATATATATTATATATACATATATGTATATATATATATATATACCGTATGTGCCCATGTACTTTATGTTATACTCCTAACATCCTAATTGTCTATAAATATGAAGCACTAAAAAAACTATAGTTAACTGTTTGATTGTAATTAACTGTAATACTTTAATATAATGTAATTGATGTACTTTAATGAAACTATAATTAACGATAATAATTTAATATAATGTAATTAATGTACTTTAATGAAACTATAACACTGTGTAACACTGATTTTGTTTATATATAATTTTTTGTTTTTATATGCATTTGTGGGCGCTGAGTCCAAATCTGGCCTTGGTTTGTGTGTATCATCAATGGTTTCAGAGATAATCCATTTTTCATATTTTACCAGTATAATGTTATTATGGGCGCAGCAATATCAGAATAATCAGGAATTGTTGAGAACAATCCGGATGTTCGTTGACAGTTTCTTGCTCTAGAAATTGCCCGAAACTTCCACTGTGCTATATAAAGAAGAGCGCAGAATCTGAGAAGTCAGTAAATGTGAGCACACAAAGAAAGCAGGTTGTTTGTCAGATGGTTACCAGCACTGAGGTACTGTGTTTCTGTGCTTCTCTGTGCTGACGGTTTGAGTGTTATCGATCCTTTTTTATTGCGAACATTATTTCAGTGTTGTGAATACATCTTTTTTCTGGAATCTGTAATCTGTTGCAGATTTAATAACTCTTCTCTCTATATCTGCAGGTTATGATTAATGTAGTATAGTTTCTTAAAGAGAATGGCAAACTAGAGCTTGTAAACACTCGCCGGATATATTCTGCTACGTTTGTGTGTATTACATAGGCCCCAAGCAAGTATCGCACAAGATTGTGAAAGGCACCAAGTTCTGGATCGCGTATCGGCTCTATTTTGGTATGCCTATGGGTGACCAAGATAAGCCCTGGGCACCCCATGTGATCTGTGGAAGCTGCCGCTCCATACTTGAAGGGTGGCTGTTGGGAGTACGCAAGGCAATGCCCTTTGCAGTACCCAGAATATGGAGAGAACCAAAGAGCCACCAGGACGATTGCTACTACTGCATGGTAGATGTTTCTAAGTACAGGAAAGTTAAAGGAAGGCAGACTCTTCAGTATCCAAGCATAGCGTCGTCCATAGCTCCTGTACCACATGGCGAAGGTCTTCTAATACCACGTCCACCAGAACAGGTATCTATCCATTACTTTACCTTCTGTATTTACAGACTGTGGGTCATTATGTGTCGATTTTTCTTAGTGCTGATGCTCTTCTACATATATAGCTATGCCTATATTTTGTTTTTGCTTTGCAGGTTGAAAATGAGGATGCAGCTAGCTCATCTGAGATGTCGGCTGGTGAGGACAGTGATGATGAAGAATATACAGTAACTTTCAGTACAAACCCTCACTTTCCATATCAGAGGGAATTGGACGACTTAATTAGAGATTTGGGTCTGACGAAATCAGGGTCTGAGCTTCTGACCTCCAGACTCAAAGAGTGGAATTTGCTTGGAGAAGTCTGCAAGAGCACTGTATACCGAAAGCGGCATGAAGAGTTTGCAAGGTTCTACGATGTCAATGGCTCTCTCTGTTATTGCAGCGAGGTTAATGGTCTATTCGCAGCTATTGGGTTAACACATATACCCTCAGAGTGGCGCCTGTTTATTGACAGTTCAACTCGGATTTTAAAAGCTGTTCTACTCCACAATGGGAACAAATATCCATCTATACCAGTTGCACATTCTGTTCAAATGAAAGAGGACTATGAAAATGTCAAACAACTGCTCACTCAAATCAGATATGAACAATATAACTGGGACGTGTGTGGTGATTTCAAAATGATTGGTTTCTTGTTAGGTTTACAAGGAGGGTTTACTAAATATTCATGTTTTCTTTGCCTGTGGGATAGCAGGGCTTCAACTGAGCACTATAAAACAGTTCAGTGGCCTCCACGTGAAGGACTGCAACCAGGAAAGTACAATGTACCCAGGGAACCTCTTGTGAAGCCTGACATAGTTCTGCTGTCACCTCTCCATATTAAGTTGGGTCTAATTAAGCAGTTTGTAACTGCGTTAGATTTTGGAGGGGAATTTTTTCAACAGATTCGGGTCATGGTCCCTAAACTCTCTGAGGCCAAAGTCAAGGCTGGCATCTTTGTAGGACCACAAGTCAAGGCGCTGTTGAATTCAAAGAACCTTGAAGCCAAGATGACTCCGATCGAAAAAGAGGCTTGGTGTGCTTTCCGTGATGTGGTTGTGGGTGTTTAGGCAACCATAAAGCACCAAACTATAAGGAGTTAGTGTCAAACTTGATTAAGTGCTATGGCAAAATGGGGTGCCGTATGTCTTTAAAATTACACTATCTGCATTCACATCTAGACTTTTTTCGTGATAACCTGGGCGATGTGAATGAAGAACATGGCGAAAGATTCCATCAAGATATTCAAACGATGGAGAAAAGGTACCAGGGCCATTGGGATGCTTCCATGATGGGAGACTACGTATGGTCGCTGATCAGAAAGGATAAGAATGTTCATACGCGGAAGTCGAGTTCTTCAGTGCATTTTTAAGGAAAGCACACTGCATAACGAGGCTTGTTATTCTCTTATCGGTTCTCTTCATGATATATATTATATCCTTTGCACCATTTTGGGTTTGTCAAACAATTTTGGCTCAATAAACATTAATTTCCAATAGTGTTTTTATTTTCAGAAAATATTTATGTTAGCCTTCTTTATATACTTTGCCATATGAAAAGTGTGATAACCTATATTTTGAAACGGTTGATGAAAGAGCAAAACCAATATCATTTTTGGAATCAGCGCCCCGAAATCATTAAGAAACAATAGAAAAATCACAATAAACAGAAAAATTTTCAAATTTTGTTAACCAGTGTAATTAACAATAAGCGAATGTGAATTAATTGGTAATTATAATCCTAGTTGTAATAAACCAAAATTACAATGTACTCAGTGATGTACTTGGTATTGTACTCAATGTACGACACGACATTATGTCGCCAATTAGGAATGTACACTCGGCGATATTATTATTTTATTTTATTTTTTTTTTCGTTGGGATAAATTTTTGATGTGCTTTCTACTTTGCCAAATAATTGGTGACTTGTTCTTTTTAAAATTTCTTAATCATTTTTAGATTTAGCTTAATGAATCCTGAGTAACTTTTGCAATGTTCATGTTTTGTATACGTTCTCTCTTCGTTAAAAAAGATGAAGTCATGTCTTGCCTAGGCACTTAATTGTAAATCTTAAACCTTTAATTTTTAATCATATGCATATTTTAGTGTAAAGATGTATAGTTCAATTTTCACTTTTAGTTAACTTGGCCGATCATGATAACATCAGATCTGAAAATACGCGGTTTAAGATAAAAATATGGCTTCATCTTCAAATATCTTGTTTATTCGTTTAAACATTACCACAGCTAAAAGATTTACTTTATTTTCAAATATTGTGCAAAAATAATGCAGCCTTTTTAACATTTACTAATAATGATGTTAGCTATTTTTGGGTATATAAACCCACAAAAATTGTTTCATATTCATTCTGATTCAAACTACGAGGTTGGGCATTATCTGTAACATTTTAGCAGTAAATTACAGTAAAAAAAAAGTCTTTATCTTCTCCTTCGAGCCGTGCTCTCTTCAGAGAACTTAGTCATTAAAATCTCCCGATACGTTACAAGAAGAATCGGGGAACCCTCAGAGAATTTAATAAGCCTCTCAGAATCCTACAAGCTACTATAAGAACTCGGAGAGTAGTATAGAAGAAACTACTGCAAGTAACAAATCCGTTGCTGCCTCCTAACCAGAACCCCCGTCGACTTCGAACCAACCCAGGCCATAGACGGGGTCTATGGCCTGGGTTGGTTCGAAGTCGACGGGGGTTCTGGTTAGGAGGCAGCAACGGATTTGTTACTTGCAGTAGTTTCTTCTATACTACTCTCCGAGTTCTTCTATAGTAGCTTGTAGGATTCTGAGAGTCTTATTAAATTCTCTGAGGGTTCCCCGATTCTTCTTGTAACGTATCGGGAGATTTTAATGACTAAGTTCTCTGAAGAGAGCACGGCTCGAAGGAGAAGATAAAGACTTTTTTTTTACTGTAATTTACTGCTAAAATTACGCCCACCTCAAAACAATCCCAGATGAGCCGGGCGCATCTGGCTATGTAAGGTGGAAAGTACAAGAAGCTAACTCTCTACTTTACCAGGCCAACTCGAGAGGAGGGGCGACATATTTCACCTTCGTGAAATGAGGAATTATCGCACGAAACATTTAAAAGGTTGAAAAGGATATATATATATATATATATATATATATATATATATATATATTAACTGCACACAACGCACAGTATAATTAATGTAAAGAACGACGCTTGTGTAGAAGAGCGTCCGCACAAGATGAGAAAGAACGAACAAATGAAAAATGAGGCACCTCCCAGGAATCGAACCCGGGATCATCCAAATGCTGGTCGGACAGGCTAACCACTACACCGACCGGCAAATGGATGATCCCGGGTTCGATTCCTGGTAGGTGCCTCGTTTTTCATTTGTTCGTTCTTTCTCCTCATCTTGTGCGGACGCTCTTCTACACAAGCGTCGTTCTTTACATTATATATATATATATATATATATATATATATTAGTGATGTAGCGGATGTCATTTTTTTCACATCGCGGATGCGGATGAGGATGTTTGATTTCAACATCCGCGGATGCGGATGCGGATGCGGATGTCTACATTTTCGTTATTTTTTAGGATATATTCGAGATTTTGTTGTGTTTAACGTATATAATAAGTTATTATATAGAGAGAGCTGTAGCTATAATGTAATATAATTGATTAATTGTACAATAATTGCTGTACTTTTCTCTGAACATATAAAATAATATCAAGCATCTAACTAATATAGAAATCATTAGTGAATTCGTCTGCAAATAAATTCGTTATATTTTGTTGAGTTTCAGCCACAATTAGAAACCATAATTGTGTTACCAGGATGCGGGACGTGAACCCAACTCAAATGCACCCCACCGACCTCTTTCCCCAACCTCCACCCTTTAGAAAGAGATCTTTAATTAGCTTGATAACTATTTATATTAAGTTTAAAGTTTTATTAGGCATATTTATAAATGAGTAATTAAAATAAAGTAAACTAAGATGTTCATCGTTTAATGTTCAAACTTAATTATAGGAAGGTTATGCTTAAGGAACATTAATTTTTCTGCCTTTTCTGCTGCCAGTCTGTTTCTCTTTTCATCATATATTAATCCAGCACTGCTAAATAATCTCTCGCTTGGTACGTTTGTTGGAGGACAGGCTAAATGTTTCCTTGCAAGTTTACTCAAGTATGGATAGATATTCTGCGTATTTTTCCACCAACTAATAGGATTGTCACATGCAGCCAGGCGTTTTTCTTGGTGATAGCTCTCGATCATTTTTACTACATATTTTGACATCGCGTAGGTCTCGTCATTGCTGCTTGACTCAAGAAACTGAGAGACAGATTCTGTGATAGATTTGCTTGTTGAAGGTGTTGGTTCTGTCACTGAAACTTTTATTCTTTTGGTGGGTGGCGAAGCGACAGATTCAAGAGATTGAAGCTCTTCAACTGCTTTGCCAAGTGATGATTTAACTCGTTCTAATGTACTAGGTGAAAATAACTTAGCTTTGTAACGTGGATCTAAGTAGGTTGCAAGAGAGTAACTTCATACAAGAACAGCTCTCGTCTTGTCGCTTGCATCACTTTTGCGCACAATGAACTAGTTCTATTAATATAGTAGAATTTGATAATTTCCGCTTATTAATGACGTTTTATCTCAACGGTCCACATCCGCACGACATCCGCAGTCCAAAGTGCGGATGCGAGAAAATGTGCGGATGTTCCGCGGATGCGGATGTGACCTACATAATATATATATATATATATATATATATATATATATATATATATACTTACTTTAGGGTATACTTTAGGGGAGTTTGAACGACGGTTCAGGATCAACCTGCGGTCGACCCCTCTGCAGCATCCCGCATCATTTGCGGGATTTGGTGAAGGAGGGAATTGCTGTCTGCTTTCCTCCTGCCATGGTAGCCAGCCACGCATGGCTGGTCACGGACTTTGCACAGTTATCTATCCAGCTGGTTCTTGAAGTTATTCAGGTCGGTATGCTGGAGATTCCTCACTTGTTTTGGTAGGACATTGAAAAGCTTTGGGCCTCATATTTTGAGGGTATTTTCCATCGTTTTCATGGTCCCTTGTCCCACTGCAGCTGGGACCGTACAAAATCTGTCTCTTCTTTCATTCCAGTTTGTTTCTATTTTATTTCTAAGGTTAGGGACAGAGCCCTCAAGTATTTTCCATATGCATATTACTGTGTACTGCTCGCGCCTTCTTTCGAGAGAGTAGAGTTTTAGGGATTATAATCGAAACCAGTAGTCTTCACCCTCCGTTTCCTCTATCTTAGACGTAAAAGTCCTTTGTATAGTTTCAATGTTCGCAATGTCACGTTTTCTATATGAGCTTGTGAGTACTGAGCAATACTCAATTATTGGGAGGACTAGACTCTTCCATAATTTGAGCATGATGTTTGCTTTTCTGCTGCGGAAGCTCCTCCAGATGATTCCTATTATCTTTCTAGCCGTTGTAATTTTGCGTGACGGACATTCAGCGGGACAATTCAGCCGACAATTCAGCGCCGACAATTCAGCGCAGACAATCAGCGCAAGACAATTCAGCGCAAGACAATTCAGCGCAAGACAATTCAGCGCAAGACAATTCAGCGCGAAAATACCAACAAAGAAGAAGAAAGAACAAATCCAGAGGGAAGAGAGGCTTGCAACTGTTAGGTTAGGTTAGGTTAGGTTAGGTTTCTAGTTTTTGAAATAAAATCTTAATTTAACAATTCTAACAAATTTTGTTTTTTTAAATAAAATTTTAATAATTATACTCCTTTGAATTTATCTCCGATTTGTCACTCCTTGGTTATGTCACTCCTTCGTTACGGTATTTATGTCACTCCTTTGTTATGTCACTCCTTTGAAATGTCACTCCTTCGATACAGACCCAATTTAGTATATACTGTATATAAATATACAAATTTTCTCTTTTTATTTATTGCGATTTATTTTTATTAGTTTTAACTAAACTTTTAACTGTACTGACTTGCGCTGAATTGTCGGCGCTGAATTGTCTTGCGCTGAATTGTCTTGCGCTGAATTGTCGGCGCTGAATTGTTGGTGCTGAATTGTCCTGCGCTGAATTGTCGGTGCTCCGTAATTTTGATTTTATATTGCTCTCTGAATTCTGCATCGACGACATTATTACTCCAAAATCCCTGACTTGTGGATTTGGTGTTATCTGATTGGCTTGCATGGTTTTGTACCCTTTTTTTCTGTAGCTCCTTATTATTACCATATCTTAGAAGTTCGAAGTTTCTTCGTTGAACTTCATATTGTTGTCTTCTGCCCACTGGAATATTGTTTCAATGTCGTTTTGTAATTTTCTTATGTCGCCTTCGTTCAATTTCCTTACATATCTTTGTGTCATCTGCGAAGCATGATACAATACTGTCCTTAATATCTGCATCAGTATCTGCAATCATTATTATGAACAGCACGGGAGCTAATACTGTCCCTTGTGGGACAGAGCTCACGACTTCCGACACTTCCGATTTAACTCCGTTTACCACCACTCTTTGTGTTCTTTGCGTCAAGAAATTAAATATCCACCTTCCTAGCTTCCAGTAATTCCTTTATTCTTAAGTTTGTGTGCAATGATTCCATGGTCACATTTATCGAAGGCTTTTGCAATGTCCGTATATATTGCATCTATGTTTTGTCCTCGACACAATGTTTCTGATATTTTCTCCTGGTGGTCTAGTAGCTGTGATAGGCATGATCTTCCCGCCCTGAAACCATGTTTGATTGGGTTGTATAAGTCGTTTTCTTGTAGGTAGTAGGTAGTTTTACCTCTAATTATACGTTCAAAAACACTTTATAAGGTGTGAGGTGAGAGCCACTGGCCGATAATTCTAGGCATTGCTCTGTTTACCACCTTTAAATAGGGGTGCAATGTTCGCGTTCTTTAAGGGGAGTGGAATTGTTCTGTGTCGAGTGATTTCCTCCATAGTAAGTATAACGGTTTGGCAATACTCTTTGCATTTCTTTAGAAAAGTGGCGTTACATGTGTCTGGCCCTGGCGCTGAATTTTCTCGCATCTGTGATAAGGGCGTAATTACATCTCCTTCGTGAACTCTAAGTCCATTAATAGGTTTGTGCCGGAATTGTTCTTAGTTGATCTGTATCTATGTCGAAAAATTCGTCTGGTTTTCCACTTCCATCTCGGACTTAGGGGTGCTAAACACAGATTTAAATTGTTCCCTGAGCAGTTCACTTATTTCTTTCGGGTCATTTGTGTATTCAGCCTCCCCGTCTATCAACGGTCCAATACTCTCCTTACACTGCATTTTCCTTTTCGCAAAAGTGTAGAAGTATTTTGGGTTATTTTTATGTTTTCTGCTACCTTGTTTTCCTCCTCGTTTGTCTTATGTATGAATGTTTGTTTTAGGTCCATTCTATTTCGCCAAGTTTCCTCTCTAGTTTGAGTCTCTTTGCATCAGTTCTGCATCTGTGGAGATGTTTGACGGTTTGTCTTCGTTGCCTGAATAGTGTCCTGATTTTCCTCGAGCTTGCTACGTTTTCTTTCCTGTCTCTCTGGAATATGTTTCAGTATTATAGGTTTGGTTTCAGTCTCTATTATACATAGTATTCTTGTGGAGTCTTCTCGTGAATTAGCAATTCCAATTTACCTCCTTTAAATCTTTATTTACGTTTCCCAATTACACTCTTTGAATTTATGTTTAAGCCTTCAAATATTCCTTCTGCCTCTCTATGATGCGTTTTCGGACCTATGGGTGCTAACTTCAATTGTATATCGATGAGGTTATGTTCGGAGAACTTTTTGTGCGTTACTTTTTTATTTATTATTATCTCATTGTTATTTGTCCAGATTAAATAAAAAAAAACGTTCTCTTTTCTCGTGGCTTCACAGATTTCTGGGGTAAGGGCGTAATGTTCCATAACATCAAATAGCATTGTGCTTGAGTTCTATCATCTTTAGTAATGTTGCCATGAAACTTTTCGACATATATATAACTTCGCCATTTTTCTTCCATGATATGACTGGGAAATTAAAATCTCCGATAATTAGAATATTGTTGCTGGAGTTTCAAGTAATTTTAACATTTTTTCCTTTTCATTTGTAGCAAATTCGAATTAACTTTTTGTGGTGTTTGGTGGTCTGTAGATTTCATAATGGTTAGGTTCAGTCTTTTACTTCTAATACAATAACTTCAACTGATTTGTTACCTTCACTTCACAGTATTTTTCACGTAGATGAACACCCTCTCCCTCGTCTAGCCACTGTATCTGCACTGTGCATGTTGTAATCTAGCAATGCTAATTCAGTATCCTCGATACAGTTTTCACAGCCTTTTTCGCATTTATGCAAGTGTGTTTCCGTTAGACATATAATATCTATGCTGGATTCGGTAGCTAAATTCTGTATGTATTGTAATTTGTAGCCTGCATGGTCCGTGTAGAGGCCTTGAATATTTGTGTATAAAACATTTATTGGGTTTCTAATTTGTGTTCAGTTTTCCTATTTTCCTATATAGTGGTTGTTTCAGTAGTGTGGCCGCAAAATGGAAGAGTGCATATGCAATTGCAATGTTGATCATATGAGTGTCAGTGCCAGCCCCCTTTCCCCCATTGTTGCAAGACCCCTACCCCAGTGCCAATCTCCAGGGTGCCCCCCAAAAATGGGGGAGTCCACCTAACCTCTTTGGGGAAGAAGTTAGCACGGCCTCATCCCAAAAGGGGTATACCTAACCTAAGAGAGAGACAGGAGGAGAGAGAGGAAGAAAGCATCCAGCTTCTGCGAGAGGCAGAAGCTTAATTACAGCTCAAGGTAGCAACACCTGATAGAACTCGAAATCCGCCAGTTGGCGTAGAAGCCAGTGCCACCAGGCATTGTCAGCCAGTTGGCACAGTGTATACATCGTTTGAACAGCCAAAATGCGCACACAAACTTCCCAACTATATATACGCTCATGGAATCCCTATTATTACACACGCAGCTATATATACGTTCATAAGTCTTCATCTCCCTCCGTCATCACCCGTTTACACCATCTACACGTCATACATTTTCTACAACACACACACACACACATATTCCCCATCATTATACACTAAATATCTTTGCATGTCTGTTAAATTCGCTTGCCAAATAGAGTCAATCGAAACCGCTGTCATACGTCTTCTACAACACACACAAACGCACATAGATCCCCTATTATTACACACATCATACATCTTCTACAACACACACACACACACACACACACACACATACACATTATGATTTCCCCATACGAAAACGTCCCAGCCTAGGAAATGTTGTTTATTATAACGACCATCAAAATAAGGCAACTAATTGATGCTTCAATTAAACTTTATTATTATTAACGGGACACAGAAATTTCCTACACATTCTGAAACAATGAACTGAATAACCTTTATCATCCTCTGTATATACATTATTAAGAATTATTATTATATTTAAAATAAAATAAATTCGTCAACACTGACCCATACCCGTTACTTTATGCTTCCAACCATTATTAAAAATTAATGAAAAATCTTAAAACGCCTATCTTAAACTTGTTCACGGCGCCAGAAAGGCGCCAGAACACCTGAATTCTATTCTACTCGTCCGCTCGCTAATACCATTCGTCGAAATTTTAATCCGAAACGAAATGGACCGAAAATCCAAATTTATTTTCCAGTGGAGCTAAACAACATCATATATATATATATATATATATATATATATATATATATATATATATATATTATCACAGGTAAGGTAATAAAACAATTTACACCGATTTATTCCTTTAAAACATGAGCTGTCCATTTGAATCGATATTTATCATACGCCCAATCTCTCGACACAATAAACATTTTAAACCTTTTTCTCACCGGCTTATGAAGTGTATAAGCATCCTGCTCCAATTTTAGATAATTGTAAAAGTCGCTAAACAAATGACAAATAATATTAAATTTTATGTTGAATTCCATCCATCCAGCTAAATAAAATTTCTCTCTCTCTTTCTCTCTCTCACGATCTCTCTCTCTCTCTCTCTCTCTCCCTCCGTGCAGTGCTTTTTAATGCTAGGTCGATAAGAAATAAGTTTTGCGAGGTACGGGCGCTTTTAGCATCAGAATGCCAGGATATCGTTGCTATCACCGAGTCCTGGATTCATACTGATGGTAGAGACTACGTTGGGGAGTTCGAGTTTCCCAGGTATAGAATGTTTCACAAGGATCGCACCCGTGGGGAGGGGGAGGGATACTGATATACGTGAGCGACACGTTGAGTCCGGTTGACTGCCAGTTCCGATCGGAACGGGAGCTGCTTGGCATCGATCTGAACCTGGGAGGGACGAACTGTAGGTTAATCTTGGTGTACAGACCTTCGCATCTCCTCCTCGAGGAGGATACAGTCCTGTACACCGAACTCCGTAGCCTGCTAGGGGACAGGTTGTGTGTAGTTTTAGGAGACTTCAACTGTCGCGGCATAAACTGGGAAGACAGGACTGCTGATGCCGAAAGGAGGAGGCTAGTTGACTTTACTGATGAGAACTTCCTGACTCAGTGGGTTAATGGGCCTACACGAGGTGAAAGCGTTCTAGACTTAGTATTCATGACCGAAGACAACCTCGTCACTGGCCTCACCGTTGACGAATCGTTGGGGGGAGTAATCACGGTCTGATTAGGTTCTGTGTCTGCGTCCATCGGGTGAAGCGTAGTAACTCGAGAGGCAGTAAGCTCGATCTACGGCGGGCGGACTTTGTTGACCTCCGGTATAGAGTAGGTGAGATGGGGTTAGAGGTGGGCGGTGATGTTGAGGAAATGTGGAGTGCATTCCGGGACCAGTTTATGGTGCTGCAGTCTGCTGCCATACCCTCAAAACTGGTCACACCTCCTTCAACGCAGCCTAAGTGGTTCAGTCGTGACATCGCTTCGGCTATCCGGAATAGGAAAGATGCGTATAGGAAGGCGAAGGCCAATCGTTCTCACGAGAACACCGAGGCGTATGTCCGCCTGTGCAGGGAAGTCAAGGCGAAGGTTAGGCTAGCGAAACGTAACGAAGAACACCGGGTGGCAAGCCTCTGCAAGGGGAACCCTAAGGAGTTCTTCAGTACTTTGCGGGAGTGTTCACCAGGGAGGACACCCGCATCATCTCCGAGCCAGGCGTCAGGCACGAAGGTGTTGGCCTGGATAGTGTTCGGTGTACCGCGACAGTCGTTGCCGATAGAATAGACAAACTGAGCGCGTTTAAGGCTCCAGAGCCAGACCAGTTCCTCCCCAGAGTGTTGCGGGAAGTGCGCGACGAGGTGGCTCCCCACCTGGCTACAGTTTTCAACATATCGTTGGAGACGGGCAAGGTGCCTGGTGACTGGAGGGAAGCCAACGTGACCCCTATCTTTAAGAAAGGGGATCACAAAAGTCCAGAGAACTATCGTCCCATTAGTCTCACTTCGGTTGTAGATAAATTATTAGAGGGGATAATAATGGAGAGGGTCGTGTCTCCCAAACCTGCTCGAATTTTTACACGTTATGTGGAGTGAGTATAATAAGAGTAGGGCGATTGATATATTTTATCTCGACTTTCAGAAAGCCTTTGATAAGGTACCTCACCGCCGGCTAATGGCCAAAGTCCGCGCGCTGGGTATCGGTGGGGAAGTAGGTAGGTGGATTGAAAACTGGCAGAAGAATAGGCGGCAGAGGGTTGTAATTAGAGGGGCTAGTTCGGGTTTGGGTTCGGACACTAGCGGGGTTCCTCAGGGTTTCGTTTTGGGGCAACTGTTGTTTATCATTTACATAAATGATATCGACTCTGGCATCGTCAGTAGGATCGCCAAATTCGCTGATAATACCAAGCTTGGGGCCAATTTTGGGACGCCGGAGGCGATCGAGGAACTGTGTGCGGACCTACGTAGGATAGGAGAATGGTCCGAAAAATGACAAATGCGGTTTAACTTGGGTAAACGCACGGTCATGCACATATGCTACGCCAATCCCAAGTCGGACTACTCGATGTTGGGGAGTAATATCGAGGCCACTGATATGGAAAAGGACTTTGGTGTGCTAATTAGCAGCGACCTTAAGTTTACCAAACAGTGTGTAGAGGTGGAAAAGAAAGCCCAGAAACTGTTGGGTTATATCAGGAGGCAATTTCAACTACGGAACAAGGAGATTGTGCTCTCACTGTACAATTCCCTGGTTCGGCCGCACCTGGAGTATGCTGTGCAGTTCTGGTCGCCCACCCTCAGGAAAGATATTGAGAGGCTGGAGCGAGTGCAGGCGAGGGCCACAAAGTTAATCCCTTCCGTTAGGCATATGGGCTACATTTGACGATTACGCGCCCTGAATTTGTTTTCGCTGGAAACTCGGAGGCTGCGCTGTCAACTCATCTAGGTTTTCAAGCTCTTACGTGGGTTCAACGATGTCAATTTTAGAAGCATGTTTAGTTTAAATGATAACCCAACTCTCAACAATGGATGGAAATTGGATTTGAAACGGTTTATCACTAGTGTGTGTGGGAATTACTTTCAGAAGTTGTGAACATTTCCTGTGTGGATCAGTTCAAGAAAAGGTTAGACAGAATCTTGCACACTATTTGAGGGTGTATGAATTTTTCCCTGGCACCCGTTGCCATTGGTACCTCCTCGGTATCGACCGCAAGGCCATTTGAGGTACTTCTTTTCCTTGTAACTCCTTGTAACTCTCTCACGCTCTCTCTCTCTCTCTATCTTCTCTCTCTCTCTCTCGCTCTCTCTCTCTCACGCTCTCTCTCGCTCTCTCTCTCTACGAATCTGTTTCATTTCTGAAAGAAATCTATGGAATGAATAAGTAATATTTGGCAAAGACACGCCCCCCCTCATATTTCGCGGCTCGTTCAATTACAACCCAATGTGCGGTGTATGCTGACGAGCCCAGGATCTCTGGTTGGTGGAAAGTCTCGCTTACACGTTATGGACCACCCAAATTCACCGACGACCAATAGAAAACTCGCGATTCGAATATTGAGGGTGGCTGCAATTAGGACCACGTATATAAAAGGGGGCATTTTCAGCTGGAACCCACAACAGTTGTTTTTATCAACGAGTAGTTAAAGAAATATCTCGTCATGAGTCATTCACAAGAGCTTTACAGCTCCCCGCAATTGTTTGAAGACGGGGATTTCTATGCAGGGGCTACACTCCACCTTTTCGCAGCGACTGACCGGAATGATCTTTCCACACAAAACATTAATGATATCTGCAATGATCCTCCGTTTGGACCAGCAGAAGTCTCTACCTTCGAGATGTGAGTAATTACTTAATAATTTAATTTGTGATTCGGGTTATATATATAGATATATACAGGGTGTTTCAGGAGGAAAGGTCAATACTTCGGGAGGTGATAGTATCGGTCATTGTGAGAAAAAAGTTCATATGAACATGTGTCTAATTCTGAATGGTTACGGAGATAGAGCTGTTGAATCTGATGCGCGCGCAGCTCTTCCTCCCCCTTCCCATCCCCTATATCCTTGAGCCATGTAAGCAGTAATGTAAGCATGTAACATAAGCCAATCGACAGCTGACTGTTGTGAGTGACATTGTTTGGTGTTTGAAGCAGTGTTAAGAATGCCACACACCTTCACACATGCCGAATATGCAGATATTGTGTATGTCTACGATTTTTGTAATGGAAGTGCAACAGCTGCTGTTGCAGAATACTGTCGACGGTTTTCGAACCGCAGAATTCAGGATCGAAGAGTGTATACCAGGGTTTTCAACACATTGCGTGAGATCGGTACACTTCCCAACGCTCATCTTTCATCTGAACGTGAAGGTCAACAAGATGTGTGGATGAAGTGGAAAACATTCTTCAGTTGGTAGAGCGTTGTCATACTACTAGCTCACGAAGAATTTCTACACGTCTCGGTGTACCACACACAAGAGTATGGCGAACATTACTTGAGGAAGGCTTGCATCTATATCATGTACAGCGTCTACAACACCTTCAACCAGGAGACGCTGCCATGCGACTGGAATTTTGTCATTGGGTAAATGCTAATCGCCGATTGCTTCGATTAATACTGTTCACCGATGAAGTTACTTTCACCCGTGACGGTATCAACAACACTCGTAACTCTCATCGGTGATCAAACGAAAATCCAAATTCCACTGTGGAAACAAATTTTCAACATCGCTTCTCTGCCAATGTGTGGTGCGGTATCATCGATGATCAGCTGATTGGCCCTGTTACTTTAGAGAATCGTCTTACAGGACAAAGTTACCTAGAATTTCTGCAAAATGAATTGCCAGGACTATTGGAGAATGTTCCTTTGGCTACACGCGCTGGTATGTACTTTCAGCATGACGGAGCTCCTCCACATTCTACCCGTCTGGTGATGCAATGCCTAAATCAAACATTCCCTGGTCGATGGATCGGCCGCCATTGATGGCCATTGAATGGCCACCAAGGTCTCCACACCTCTCTCCGTTAGATTATTGTTTGTAGGGGTGGATGAAAAGTCAAGTTTACAAAAGAAAGGTGGATACACGAGACGAATTGCTCGCGCGCAATTTGGATGCTGCTGCCCGCATAAAGGAACGTCAAGATCAACTCAGACGAACAACACGCGATCTTCGCACACCGAGTTGCAAAGTGCATTGAGGTTGACGGTGGGATTTTCGAAAACGTGTTGTAAACTGTAACAAATTTGTCATTTCTGTATCTGATACCATTCAAAATGCCAATGTTTAAACATTAAATGTTAGAAACAGTAATTGGTTTCTCTTTCTTGATTACCATTAACAATGCTTTTGTATTTGTAGATTCAAACAGCTCTATCTCGGTAACCATTCAGAATTAGATACATGTTCAAATGAACTTTTTTCTCACAATGACCGATACTATCACGTCCTGAGGTATTGACCTTTCCTCCTGAAACATCCTGTATATATATATATATATATATATATATATATATATATATTTTCTTTTATATATATATAATTCATATATATATATTCATATATTCATATATTCATATATACTCATATATTCATATATATTCATATATTCATATATATTCATATATTCATATATTCATATATATATATATATATATTCATATATATTCATATATATATATATATATATATTCATATATATATATATATATTCATATATATATAATATATATATATATATATATATATATATATATATATATATTCATATATATATATATATATATATATATATATATTCATATATATATAATATATATATATATATTGTTAACCCCTCCGTCTATGGCCCGGGTGGTTCGAAGTCGACGGGGTTCTAGTTAGGTGGCAGCAACGGATGTGTGACTTGCAGTAGTTTTCTTCTATATTACTCTCCGAGTTCTTCTATAGTGGCTCGGAGGACTCTGATAGACTTACTAAAAATGCTGAAGGTTAGGATTCTTCTTATAGCGTATCCGGAAAGTTTAATGACTAAGTTCTTCTGAAGAGAGCAAGGCTCGAAGGATAAGATAAAAACTATCTTCAACTGTAAATTTACTGCTAAAATGTACAGATAGTGCTCAGCCTCTGAATTAGCTTCTGAATGACAATGGAAGGTTTTTAGTGGGTTTATGTACCCCAAAACTGCTAACATCATTATTATTAAATGCTAAAACGGCTGTATTATTTTTGCACAATATTCGAAAATAAAGTAAATTTTTAGCTGTGGTAAGGCTTGAACGAGTAAACAAAATATTTGAAGACGAAACCATATTTTTATCTTAAACCGCGACTTTTCAGATCTGATGTTATCATAATCTGCCAAGTTAACTAAAAGTGGAAATCGGACTATGCATCTTTACACTAAAATATGCATATGAGTAAAATTTTAAGGTTTAAGATGTACAATTTTAATGCTTAGGCAAGACATGATCTCATCTTTTATAACGAAAGGAATGTATACAAAATATGAACATTGCAAAGCTTTAGCACGATTCCTTATTAAGCGAAATCTAAAACAATGATTATGAGATTTTAAAAAAACAACAGGTCACCAATTATTTGGCAAAGTAGAAAGCAAATCAACAATTTTATCCAAACTCGCGTTGGGCGATTTTGGTCCTTATGTAAAAATGAATACACACACGTACATACATATGAGTATAGGCATTATATAAAGTTAAATATATAAGAATATACAGGATTATATAAATACATGAACCATATAACACATGAATTTTTAAAATGGATACTTTTTCTTAAAATGGATACAAGAACTATAGAAATGAATACAAGAATTACATGAAGAATAAAATAGTATAGGAATATGGGAATTATTTATGGTTCATTTTTACAGGGCTCTCCTCTCTAGAATGATATTAATATAATAATGTAACATCCTAACTAATGCTAACTAGATGATAACTATGGGTTTTATAATACAGTTATATATACAACGTAAGTCGGGTGGTTAAGTCTAGTTCACGTGGTCTGGGTACGCACTCTTGGTCGTGCATAAATAGTTTCATGTTCCGTGTCACTTGGTTTTCTTTGTTCCCAGAATGATCTTTTCACCACAAATATATTGAGGATAATAGCACATACAATATTGATACTAACGGCAGATGTTGAGAAAATGGTTACCGGTTGTAGTATTTGTAAGAGGTTGTTTTGGTTATCATCCGAAATTTTAAACCGGCTCAATTGATCATTCCATTCAGGGGCATGTAGTTCGGGTAGGATGGTTACGGGTTTTATGGAGAGATTTAAGATCTCTATGACGGGTTTAAATTTAATTTGCGACGGGAATGGGTATGAGTTATTAAGGGTAACCTTATACGGGTTGTATATTTGGAGGGCTTTTGAACGCAAGGAGCAACCAATTGGTAGTCGAATAACCATAGGGAATGTAATGAGGGATTAATTCGATGGACACTCGAGAGTAGCGGCAGTCCTGTTCGCGAAGGAAACCCAGATGTCTGGTCCAATTCGTAGTTGGATGGTTTTAGGGGAATGAAATTTTTTAAATGAACATACGGGGGCATGCCGGTCACGAATTAAATCGATAAAGCAAGACCTAGTAGTTGGAAGAATAACTGGTTTGAGTGGAGGGCAGACGAGTTGTTTATTTGGTTGCGGGAATCGGCAATGCTGGACGTCGCTATCTGACATCATAGAATAAGCTGATAGATCTTTGGTGAGGAAAAGGTAAGGTGTTACGGTGGGTAAATACAATCGATAGACATTAGTTATTTTGGTAGGGTGTTGGGAAAGGGTGAAATTTATATACGTCATAAGTGAGGACATCGAAAAATGGTATAATTATGAGGTATGTGTAGGGGCGTGGTCCATGTACAGTCCAGGTGTATTCTAGAAATTGAGGGTAATTAGTGTGGTTGAGTGGGAATATGGGTGATAATTTTAATTATGACTGGGCGGTGTGAATCAAGGACTGAAGTATTTCCCATGGTATTAGGGTGGAAAGAGTGATTTTTCCATGGGCTAGCTGGGTTGCACGCAAAACCTTGGAATGAATCGTAGTTATTCGTTGTAAGTATTTATCGATTAGGGTTACTTGTAGGTTCATTATCTCTATTAATTCTAGATATCTTTTGTGTTCTTTGTACTGAGCTAACATGGATTCGAGGTATGTGAATCTGTCCGAAAGGGAGTGGAGGAAGCGATTGTTTTCGTGTAATGACCTAATAGTTTGTTCTAACATGTGTCCATTATATTGTCGATTTCGCGCGAAGAGATTCAATTTAAGTTCAATTCTTTTAATATCTTCGGTTGCAAATCCGAATAAACCTTTGAACAGTTTCCCTCCTATATCTATCAGTCCCCGTTTACTTCTTTGGTTAAAGTTTGCTGAGTTTTTAGTTTCAGTTTGTATCCATGGTAAGGCTAATATTTCTGATAGGGCGCGTGCTGTAGTTTGAATATTTTCGAGGGTATTTTCTAACAGAACGCGACTAATCTGATCTTTTCCTTGGAAAGAATTCTGGACTTTACTTTTAAACGTTTTAATTGGGTTTGGATCTGAAGGAGATTGATTTTAATTCTAGCAGGGGTTGCAAATTTATATAAAGGTCTGCGTGCCCTTTCAAAAATTTACCTTCTGCAAGTTTTTCTATAACAACTCCGGTAGAAATTTTAATGCTAGGTCTACAAGAGTAAATAATTTGGAAAATTATAAGGGGGACAATTTTATTCATTTCTACGCCTTAAGTTATACGGAGTTGGGGGTAGTTGTGTAGATACTTGTGTGGATACTTGTGTTTGTGGGCGAAGGGGTCGGCCTCGTTTTGGTGGCAATGGGGGTCGACCGTTGAGCTCGGATTCTGAGCGGGTTCGTTTCTTATGTGAAGGTTCTAGTTCACGTGGGTTATGCATTTGCGGGCGGTATGTAGGGTCCGTGCGTCGATCATCAATCGGCGAGGGTGGTGACAGAGGAGATGGTGGAGTTGGAGGAGATGGTGGAGTTCGACTGAGTGATCCTCTCGAAGGGGTTTCTCCAGGGTCTGGTTCCGATTGGACGCTTGGCTCTGGGGCCTCCTCTTGTTCAGAGATTGCCTCGAGTAATGGTGGTATTACGAGGTACCAATCTTCGTCATGAGTAGCGGTTCCCGCGGTGACCACTTCAGTTTTTTGATCCCTGCCCGATTTGTTAATATCTTGACCTTTTGAAGGATAGGCGGCTCGAACGCCTGGCAGCTGTTTTTTGGGAAGGTGTTGTTCGGAAGCTATCTTCAAATTGTCAGCGTGAATGATCTTTAGTTTGGAATGATCCCGGAGGTCGAGGATTTCATAACGATTTTTTCCGAGGTTTTTCATAATCCTATATGGGCCATCCATTTTGGGTATAATTTGCGATGAGCACCTGGCGGTTTCACGCTCTTCAGATAACATCGCATACCGACGATTATAGTCCGTTGACGGGGATGACGCCTATGTTGCTCTTGCTCCATCTGTTGGTTTCGTTGGTCGAGGGCATAGCGGATTATGTCAAAAATCTTGAAAGATCGTTCAGCTAGTTGCTGATTTGCTTCTGCCATTTCGGAAGATGTTAGAACTGCCGGGTCGGTTTGGTCGGGCAAATCAAAAGGTAGACGCTTGTCGTAGTGATAGAGGACGAAATGAGGGGTGTCCCCGATGGACACATTATAGCCATTGTTGATGGCTGTTTGTACCATGGGAAGGGAATCATCCCATGTACGAGAGGATGCATCGACAACGTGGGCAGGGCTTCCAAGATCTTTCGATTGTGCCTTTCCACTAAGCCGTTTGCCTGCGGATGGTATGCCACAATGTGTGTATTTTTAATTTTACACATGTTACAGAGTGACTTGAACAGTTTGGAAGTGAAACTAAGGGCGTTATCCGAGATTAGGATGGAAGGAGTGGTATGATTTTGGATGACGCGTTCCACTAGGGCTCTTGCCACAGTTTCCGAGGTCTGGTCTGGAATGGCGGCTACTTCGCTGTAACGCGAGAAGTGGTCCGTAAACACAATGATGTACTGATTTCCCTTTGACGTTTTGGGAAATGGTCCCAGTATATCCATTCCAGTTCTTTGCCAGGGCCTTTGGCATACTGGATATTTATGCATCGGAGCTGTGGATGGTACGTTGCCCTTATGCTTTAAACACGACGGACATTCGGCGATGTATTCTTGTACCTTTTTGTTCATCTCGGGAAAGTGGTATCGCTCCAAAAGACTCTTGATGGTGCGATCCGGCCCCATGTGTCCATACAAAGGTGAGTCGTGACAAAGTCCAATGGCTATATCGACGAAATCCTTTGGTATCTCCACGAGGTCGTTTCCATCTTCGTTCCTGAAATGTAGGAGCCCATCTTTGAGGTTGTACTGTTCTTTTACCTTCGATGGTTCCTTTTGTTCCAGGCGCGCCCGAAGGTTCTGGGTGTGTTGGTCCTGTTGTTGGGAGTATTGCAGACACTCGTAGTCGAACACAGGAAGAATTCCTATTTTATTCACTTGGGCGTCGGGCTTGAGTCTCGACAATCCGTCTGGAATAACTTGCTGTTTTCCCGATTTGTATACGATTTTCGCTGCAAAGTCCTGAATCAACAGAGCCCATCTACTCAATCGTCCTTCAAGTAGCTTGTACTTGAAGAGGTACGTGAGTGGCTTATGATCAGTCTTGATGGTTACATCGTAGCCATAGACGATATTTCGGAATTTTTTCAAAGCCCAATATACCGCTAGGGCCTCTCGGTCCGTAGTGGAATAATTCCGTTGAGGTGCAGAGAGAAGTTGACTGGCATAAGCAATGGGTAATTCCACATCGTCTACGTCCTGTAACAGGACGGCTCCTAGTCCATAGGAGGAAGCATCTGTGGCTATGATGAAGGGTCTTGTGTAATCAGGATATTGTAAAATGGGATGACAGGTTAGTTTATTAATTAAAGTTTCAAAGGCATGTTGATGATCGGATTCCCAGTTAAATTTCGAATTTTTCAGGAACAAATTAGTAATGGGTTTAGCAATATTTGAAAATTGGGGGATACAGTTCCGATAGAATCCGACAAAACCAATAAATGCACGGGCGTCGTCGATGGTTTTGGGTACAGGGTACCTTTCCAGGCTTCGAGTTTGGCTGGATCAGGTTTAATTCCTGTGGACGAGAGTAGGAATCCTAGGTATACCAGGGATTCTTGTAAAAAAATTGCACTTGCAAGCTTCAGTTTAAGGTGTGCTTTTCTCAAGTGATAGCACATTCTGAAGGCGTTGAAAGTGTGCTTTTATGTCCGAACTGTAGACGATAATATCGTCAAGATAAACGAGAGCTTCGACACCTAATAGGTCGGAAAGGACTATATTCATCAACCTAGAGAAATTAGCAGGCCCATTTCGGACTCCGAAAGGTAAAACCTGGAATTCGTAATGGCCTCGGTTAGTGGAGAAAGCAGTCAATGCCCGAGATTCGGGACTGACCTCCATTTGCCAATAACCGATGCTAAATCGAGGGATGAAAAGAAGTTCGCTTTCCCTACGTTCAGATTTGTTCCTGCATGTTTAGAATCGGGAAAACGGTCTGGGATGGTAATGTTGTTCAGGCGTCTAAAATCTATACAAGGGCGAGATGTTCCGTCCTTTTTGGAGACGAGAATCATAGGAGCGGACCAGGGACTAGCTGAAGGCTGAACGACATCTCTGCTCAACATGTCCTTGATGTGTTCCTCAATAAGTGACTAACTGGGAATGTGGAACCCGATAGGGAGGAATGAAAATGGGTTTGGAATTGGGTTCCAACTTGATTTCAAAAGGGACCAAATTAGTTCGGCCAGAGGATCTCCTTTTAGGGCAATCACATCTCTATTTCTTGTCAGGAAATCGAGAGTGATTCCATTAGTTTGGGATCCTGTAAAGCTGGTGACTCCTGAAGGGAGTGCTCCAGACATTTCTTATATTCTTCTTTTAATACTGAAGGATTTAACTCTAAGGAACTGGAAACACGATTTATCATACTGATGGGGAAATCTGAATCTACTTTACTGTGGAAACAGTTCCTATTTTCTGATTTGAAGTTAATTCTATAGGACTTTTTCCTTTGTTTAAACAAACAACAGGGATAGCTGAATTCTGACTCCGACTAAGGACTTGGGCAATAAGAACATCTCTTTTGAAATTACTTTTCTCTGTAATCAGAGTGCGCTCTGACTCTAATAATTTTCCTTGACTGTTAACTACTTTTGCTAGGAAACAAATCTTCTCATAAGGTGCTACTGTTATATGCTCGGTAGGGCATATGAAAAATTGTGAATCTGACTCTGGTTCGACGACTAAAATTTGCCTTATTGGCTGAACTGAAGCTGGCTGACTGGAAACTAGCTGACTGGAAACTGACTGACTGGAAACTGACTGACTGGAAACTGACTGACTGGAAACTGACTGTGTTGATCCAACTGGATTCAACAACTGGAACTGATTACCCTGGGATCTGATTTCTGGAGCGGTTGTCCCTCTGGATACAACCGGCTGACTTGAACTGCTATCAAGTGGAGGAGGTTTCCTATTTCTTTCGGAAATCTGAACTGGACTAATTCTATTAGCATTAAGCTGTCTGGCATTCTCACGGAGATGGTGTGTCCTATTTCGACATTTTACTAACTTTCCGGCTGGGTAAATCTCCCATTGATTCCGGTTAAAAAAATCCATACCTAGTAGGATGTCTGTCTGAAAGGTGGCGACTGTGTCCACTATAAACATTTCGCGGGTATACCGCGTTTCCAACTTCTAAATATAACTCAATTTCTCCGTATGTAGGTATGGGTGTGCCCGTAACTCCTCTGAGTTGGCAGGATGGTGCCTTAAGTTCATATTTGTAATTTGTATTCTCTAATAATTCATCTACACATTGTTTCTTAATTAACGTCGCGTGTGCTCCTGTATCTAAGAGAGCAGTTAAATCTTGGTTATAGGTGCTACAATTTATTATTAAATCTAGGAGGTCCGCACCTATTATCCTGATAGGGAGTTTGTGTGCGTATCTGGGTTCATTACTGTAATTTAGGAGGGCGGAGGTTGAACTGCTGCCTCCAATGTAGGGTCTAAAAAAGGGCTCGAATGGTCTTCCATGGGAGGACCTGGGTCATATTCTACGGGATTACCATACGCTGGAGGGTGTTCTTCAAAACTGTACTCTGGGGAAAATGATTCCTCCACGGGTACTTCTACGTACCGAACTAGCTGACCTTGCTGGTTGTACTGAGGTTTGTACATGGGGTAAGAGTGTGGTTGACCCTGTGGTCGTAATCTATTGGGTTGGTGGTTCGACTGAGGCTGGGAATGGACTGGTTTCTGGGGATTGGATGACTTTTGGGATACGTTTTGGGAACGTGGGTGGTTTGGTTTCTGAAAATGGGGTCTATACCCTGCAGGAGCTTTATCAGCACACTTTTGGCGATCGCCACGGCAATGACCATGTTCGTGACAGTGGGAGCAATAAGAGGGATAATTACACTGACTTATCATGTGCCCAAAGCTATCGCAGTTAAAACACTGTGGAGGAGGGCGTGTATTCTGGGTTTGGGGAGCTTGTTTCTAGGGTGGTGGTCCCTGCATTGGCCTCGATTTATAGGGTTGTTGTTGTTGTGAAAAATGCTCTGTATGAATTGGTCCACAATTAACCCACCCCTTATATCTCCAGTCTAACTATAGAGTAGATTAAGTCTAGCCCTGTAGGGGTCAGCCTAGAGATTCCGGAAATGGTCCAGAGCGGGCAGATAAATTGAGGTCCACAGTAGGATTCCTCACCAAACTAGGTTAGGGCAATCTACCTTCACCTTTGTTAAGCTATGAGTTGATGCTGGGTCTTAGGCCACAATGTAGGCCTAAGTTGTCTGACCCAGCTTAATTTAATGAGTCTTCTAAGTTAGAAGTAGAAGATCTAACTGGGCTAAAAACACAATTAGTCACTTACTGCTAGTTATTAGAGAGTCCCTTTTTCTCTTTGTTTAATTGTCGAGCGTACTTGCTGGTGGGGATCTTTTTCGTGTCTGTTCTCGTCCCTTCTCCAGTTCCGTCCTCTCGCCCCGTTCCTCGTTTTCGTTCTCCTTTGTTCTCCTTTTCGCGGGGCTTTTTCCACCAGCGTCGTCTTGGTTTTTTCCTCGGTTGGTTGATCGGTAATGTATATCTATTACCGAGCACGCTCTTGTCACACAGTATATAAATACTAGTGTGGAGAATAACTCTGGTGAGCAACCAATTGGTTTCATCCACCCAGTTATTGACATAAAAGGAATTTAATAATTGTTAGATTAACTACCTACCTACTCAGTGAACCATTTTCGTTACCTCCCAACTACCCACTCATCAGTTTTCCATATACTGGGGGCCCCGGGAGATAAAAATTTTGGTGTCATTGTCACCAATTTTTATGTCTGAGTGTAGACTAGCTAACTATTTGACTGTAAATGCCTGTTAATCTGATTAACAGTGCCTATCCTCACCTTCTCATGGAGAAGGTGTAGCATTTAATTAGAAGAGAAAATATACATCCATAGGATGAAACTGTCTATGGTCTTTACCATAAGAAAAGAAAAAGTGAAAGTTAGAAGATAAAATTACAATTCCCCAGCATATTTTTTGTTGTAAAAATAGTCGCGCCTTTAATGCTGTTTGTCGCTGAGGTCTTGTGTCTGTCAATGTTGTAGTAGGATGCGTTACCACTCCTACTGTCAAAGGAATAGTTACTGGAAGTTCAGTGTCTCCAGTTGTTACTGTCAGTGGAGAAGGTTCTCCAAAGTCCATTGTTTTGGGTCCAGACTCTAAAGGGTACAAAAGAGAAATGTCTCTTGTTGTGTCACCCGTTGAAGTCCTTAATTTGACCACTCTTGTTACCCCGTCTGCCCCTGGTCTGAGTTCTGAAACTCTAGCCAGAGGCCAGTATTGTCTTGGAGTACTGTCATGTATGAGAACAAGGTCCCCTACCTTAATTGTGTCAGACCAATCCTTCTTAGTCATTTGTTTATGTCTCTCCCTTAGACCCATCAAGTACTCAGTTTTCCACTGTTTAATGAAATGAGCTTTAACTCTAGTTAAATGTTGTAACTTAGTCTGGAGCTCATCATGTCGTTGAGTCCAGTTTGGGTCTTCTGAAGAGTCTATATTGTAGTCCGGCAGGAGACTAACTTGTTCTCCCCGAATCAAATGATTTGGAGTTAATGGTTCCGGGTCATTAATGTTGTCACTCACATAAGTGAGTGGTCTATTGTTAATGATGTTCTCAATCTCAGCCAGGAGAGTGAGCAACTCAAATAAGTGTATCTGTTTTTTACCAATTGCTTTCTTCAAGCAATTCTTTACTGTTTGTATATTCCTCTCCCAGATAGAACCATACCAAGGAGAGGCAACCGGAATATACTTCCACTTTATGTTTGAATTTTGTATATATAATTGTGTGAGTTCATCGCTTAACAAGTCGTGGATGACTTGTTCACCAGCCTTGAAATATGTAGCATTGTCAGTCCAAACTGTCTTTGGTACTGAATGTCGTGCACAGAATCTCTTAAAGACAGCAACAAAAGATTCTGCTGTAAGGTCCTCCACAACATCCAGATAAACAGCTCGTGAGGCAGCACATGTAAACAGTACAATGTACATTTTTTGTTCAGTGTCAACCACCCCTACAGTCAATGCTCCTGTATAGTCAATGCCTACAGTCTCAAAGGGTCTGTTGAGAGTAACTCTCTCCTCTGGCAAAGCAGGAGGATTTGGTTTCCTATAGGGCCTAGCATGAATACGCCTACATGTGACACACTCACTTAGGTCCCATAAACCAAGTTTTGTTTGACTTCAACAACTTGTAGGATAAACCTCTGGTCAGAAAGTCTGCTGGATTTTGTTTAGTTGGAACATAGTGAAAGTTTACTTGTAGGCTTTCATTAGCTTCAGCTATTTCTTTTAGCCTATTTCTTACAAAGATATTCTTACTATTAATGCTATCATTCCGTATCCAGGCAAGACAAATCTGACTGTCAAGCCAGATGTGGATATCAGTTATGTTCACATCATGGTAAGCATCCTTAAGCAATGAAATGGTTTTAATGGCTAATGCAGCAGCCAATAGTTCCAATTGAGGTATGGTTCGGGTAGGTTTGAGAGGTGCAACTTTCCCTTTTGCATAAATTAGATGACTTTCTGTAGGACTTACAAGATACGCACAGCACCCATAAGCTTGTGTGCTTGCATCAGCAAACACATGAAGTCTCTGGGGCTTATCCCTAAACCCACAGCACCTTTGAATTTTAATGTTCTGCACTTTTGTTAAATCAGCAGCTAACTTCTTCCAAGATTTTTGATTTTCATTTGTTATTGGATCATCCCACCCAACATTTGTCCTCCAAATTTCTTGGAGGAGAATCTTTGATTTTATTGTTGAAGGCAGGAATAGACCCATAGGATCAAAAATTTTGGAAGCCTCTGATAATATTTGTCTTTTAGTATTTGCTTCCTCATCAAGTTTAAAACCTTTAGTACAGATTGAATCATGACTGTTAGAAGTTGCATCCAAATACCAGTTCATACCTAAAGTTTTAACTCTGTCTGATGGCTCAGTAAGACCATTATTATCCTTTAAAATCTTTTTGTTTAAATCCTCATCATTTGAAATCCACTCTCTAAGTTCAAAGTTACCTTGTTGCATAATGTTTTGAGAGTGTTCATAGACTTCAGATAATTCAGATTTTGTTGTTGTTGAGCCTATTAGATTGTCTACGTAAAAATGTTCCTTAAGGAAGTTCAATGTTAAAGAGTTATTAAACTGGTTCAAATGATGTCCAATTGTCAATGCTAATAGGCTAGGTGAGCAATTGGCTCCAAACAACACAACATTAAATCTATAGGTTATGAACCCTTTATTCAAATCAAATGGATCCTTGAACCATAAGAACCTAAGTTGGTTCTTATCATATTCATTTTTAAGATTTATTCTCAAAAATGCCTTTGAAATGTCACTTTGTACGGCATATTTATCTAACCTGAACCTCAGTAAGATCTTCACAAGGTCAGAAATGAGATTAGGACCCTCAATCAGGCAATCATTCAAACTGTGTTTATCACTGTCTTTGAGGCTACAGTTATATACTACTCTGAGTTTTGTTGTTGGGGCATCTTGTCGATAAACCCCCCTGTGGGTTAAATAATGACAACCATCTTTTTTAAAAGGGTTATTTGTTACTTCTTCAATGAAGCCTTTCTGTAGCTGTTCTTTGAAGACATCATTTATTTTTAATATTATTATCTTGTTTGAGTTTTTTCATTACTTTATATAAATGTCCTTTAGCTACTTTGAGATTATCTCTTAAAGTTGGACAATTTATTTTCCAAGGTAACTCAATAAAATAACTATTGTCTTTGCACTGAATGGTGTCTTCAAATCTTTCTACCATTAACTGATCTTCTGAAGTTTGATTTGTGTCATGTATACCCACAGATTCTAGCAACCATAAAGTTTGAATTGCCTCATCCAAAGTTTCATTTGATAATGATGAATTAATGTTCTCAGTTGAGATAATATTATTCAAAGTGTTGCTATTCTTACAGGTGTTATGTAGGACTGAGTTGAGGCACATAGTATTTGTTGGTCATGAACTATTTTGGTTTAGGTCTAGGTTGTATTTGGATAGGTCACCCAAAGGGGCTATCCCTGATGGAGTCTGAATAGCTATACCATTACCTATCTTACTATGCCCTTATGAATAAGATTAATATAATCTGCCCCTATTAACATTTCAATGTTAGCTACTGTGTTGTTAGTGATATGTCTATCAGCTATTTTGTAGTGTTTTCCCAAATGATTTATGGTTTGTTCTAGTTTGGGTATAACCAGTTTGTTTTGTCCTACTTTAGAAATAATAACTGCTTCAATTTTCTCTAATTTATTTTCTAAATGTAGTTCCAGGTCAATTGTCTTATAGCTATTTTTGTCCGAGTTATCCTTAACAAAGGATGCAATATTGAGGTTTTGTTCATTCGGGTTTGGTGTCAAACCCAATTTATTAACTACATTTTGTGAAACAAATGTTTGTTGAGAACAACAGTCTATAAGACATCTCACTGGAGTGGTGCTACCCTCACTATTCACTAAGTCCAAAGTAATAGTTGGTAAAAGAATCTCAGTGTTTTTGTTACGTTGTTTGAACAAACAGAATGTCCCATGAAAGTGGCATTTTCTTGATTACCTTTGTTTGATGGAGGTATCTTTTGAGTTTGAGTACTATTGTTTGGACACTTTGGTGAATCACACATTGATGAGACATGTCGTAAACTTTTACAAAACTTACACTTGAATCTTAACCTAGATTTACAGTCTTTCTTATAATGTCCCTGGCCAGTACACTTTTTACATAGGTTCAACTGTTCACATCTTTTAGCTCTTTGGTTAAAGTCTGAATATTTGTCACACCCAGTACTACTGTGTTCATTACTTGCACAAAATTTGCAATGTAGTGTGTAAGTTGAGGCAGCAGTTACATTAAAGTTCTGTGATGTAGGTGTTCGTGTATTACAGTTGGTCACATTTGATTCTACAGTATCAAGTTTTGTCTGTTTGGCTGTAGCTAGTTGGTCTCTGGGAACAGTCTTTGGTTTATCCATAGTCTGGGTCTTATTTTTTGTTGGAATATTTCTCAATTTGTAATTAGTTAGGATATTGGGAAAGTGTCTTCTGATATCTTCAAGACTAGGATAATTTTCTCCCGTCTTTAGAACTAAAATATCTTTAACCCTCAAAGGAAGGCACCTAAGAACTATGCCTTGTATAATCCAAGATGAAGCTTAAATATCTATCTCATTGCTAACCAGTTGTCCTATAATAGCTTCTAATTTTGTATAAAAAATTTCCATATCACTATGATTATCTTTTATGGGTGCAAAATCAAAAATTTGTTGAGATAATTCATATACAATCTCATCTTTATTAATGTAATTACGTTTTAAGAGATCAATAGCTACTTCATATGAATTCCCTACGGCTGGTAAATAGGCTATCAGGTTATAGGCTGGGCCTTTAAGGAAACTAGTTAAGTAGCTAAACTTTTCAACAGTTGAAATATAAGGTTTATTACCTATTAAACTCTCAAATTTGTCAATGAAAGATGGGAATTGTACCGTGTCCCCTTCAAATGTTGGTACTAGCAAAATGGGTAACTGAGCCCTCAATTCTTGTGACTCAGGATTTAGCATGCCACTTAAATTTTGTTGAAGGTTAGCTCTACTTTGATTAAAATCAGAATTAGGTTTATTTGGTGTTAAGTCAGTCAAACGAGACCGTAGTCTCCTTATTTGCTGTTCAATTGAGATTACCTGATCATCATTATCAGCGTAAAGGTCTATCAATTGTTCTTCAGCCATTTCGGATTCAACTAACTCTGAAATACTCTCATCAATGGCTATTATTTCCTTCTTTTTAGTTTCCAATTTAAGAATTACACACTCTAAATCTTCCTTACCTGGTTGTGTAATATTGTTAAAAGTGTTCTTGGCCTTTGTAACAGCTCCCAACTTTGCCCCCCTTTTCTTTTTTAACTTTTTCAATTCCGCACTGTCCATGTTTAAGTCAAAATTGTTTAACTGGGGATCGTAATGAAATAGAGGACAAGAAGAAATTACCAGAGAAGAGAGAGCACAGACAAACAGTCAAGTTTAAATTTGGTTTAATCCCCCCCAAGTACTTATGTGTCACTCAGGTCTAAGCTTATAAGAGAATGATACTCCTTAAATGTAAATGTTTCCTAGTTAGGCCCTAGGTTGTAGACCTAATTAGGCTTGATTAGGTTAGGCTTAGGCTTAGGCTTAGGCTAGACCATTTAGCCTAATTCTGCAATTTTTTTGTTAAGTAAGGTTAAGGTTTGTAAATTCCCCACACACGGACCACCAATATGAAAAATGCTCTGTATGAATTGGTCCACAATTAACCCACCCCTTATATCTCCAGTCTAACTATAGAGTAGATTAAGTCTAGCCCTGTAGGGGTCAGCCTAGAGATTCCGGAAATGGTCCAGAGCGGGCAGATAAATTGAGGTCCACAGTAGGATTCCTCACCAAACTAGGTTAGGGCAATCTACCTTCACCTTTGTTAAGCTATGAGTTGATGCTGGGTCTTAGGCCACAATGTAGGCCTAAGTTTTCTGACCCAGCTTAATTTAATGAGTCTTCTAAGTTAAAAGTTAGAAGATCTAACTGGGCTAAAAACACAATTAGTCACTTACTGCTAGTTATTAGAGAGTCCCTTTTTCCGTCTTTGTTTAGTTGTTAAGAGCGTACTTGCTGGTGGGGATCTTTTTCGTTGTCTGTTCTTGTCCCTTCTCCAGTTGCGTCCTCTCGCCCCGTTCCTCGTTTTCGTTCTCCTTTGTTCTCCTTTTAGCGGGGCTTTTTCCACCAGCGTCGTCTTGTTTTTTCCTCGGTTCGTTGATCGGTAATGTATATCTATTACCGAGCACGCTCTTGTCACACAGTATATAAATACTAGTGTGGAGAATAACTCTGGTGAGCAACCAATTGGTTTCATCCACCCAGTTATTGACATAAAAGGAATTTAATAATTGTTAGATTAACTACCTACCTACTCAGTGAACCATTTTCGTTACCTCCCAACTACCCACTCATCAGTTTTCCATAGTTGTTGTTGCTGTTGGTGTTGTGGCTGCTGCTGTTGAATGTAATGTACGGGGTTTTCTCTACTCTTTCGGTAGTTTTGGTTTGCTAAATCTGGGTAATGTTCCCGTGTTTTGTTTATGGCTACACTTACAGGTTTGTCAACATTTAAAAACTCCTGAAACTTTTTTTTAGGTGCTCCGGGTAGGTTTTGGTAAATAGTTGTTGCTACTATTAGATTTCTTTGTTTCGAAGTGAAAGTTATGTCACATGCATTTTCTGCGGCACGGAGGGCTTCTCCTACAAGTTTATTTGTTCGTGTAATAAAATTGTTTAAATCTTCGTGTTCCTCTTTCTTCCATTTAGCTTGGAAGACTGCTTCTAACGTGGCTAAGGGTTGTGCAAGTGTTATTTCTTTAAAAAATTCTAATAAGTTTTGTTTAAAATCGTCCCATGTTGTAGCTTCGCTAATTGATGGGACGTAGGTGACTGTGTCATGAGCATTCCCTTCTTTAGGGTCGATAAATCTTTTTGCTTCTCTAATTTTTATATCATCATCGGTGATGGTTTCGCGTAAGAAATGTTGCTCTAAAGATTCAATCCAAGGTCTTACGCGTGGTTCAACAAAGCGATTATCTATGGTCCCCTTAAAAATTAAAACAGTATGGGGAAGGTTTACTAGTCTGCCTAAGTTAATGTATGCTGGGGAGGGGGTTTGAGACTGGGACATATTGGCTTGTTCTGGATCTGAAGCTTGTGTTTGGGAGTATGTTTGAAGGGCGCGGGTAGGTGGAAAAATGGGTGTAGGTAAATTTTCGATGTCAGAAAGCGCACCGTCTGAATCGCTCATATGTGAAGATACTTATTAATGTGTTCTAATTAGGTCTGCTTGACCGATCTTAATTTATGGAATGATCACTTAAGGGGTTTTCCTAACTACACTATCTAAAAAAAATAAATGCACAACAATTTGCCTACTAGGGAAAAATTTGAAAAGATTGCAAACACAAAAATAAAAAAAATGTAAACAAGATTTCACTCAAATGTACGTGAAGGTATGGTAATACTATGTTTGGTACATTAAATAAAATTATACTATACTAACTAGAATAGTAAAAATAACTGAAAATAACTGAAAATAACTGTGAAAATAACTGTGACAATAATTCTGCGACAATAATTCTGTGAAAATAGTTTTCAATAAAAAAAATGTATCACTGGTGTCTGAAGTGTTCACTGTGTTTTGTGTTAATTCTGGCTCAATACTAAATATTAACTGTTAATAATAATGACTTTTCAAATGTTTAGAAATTATTTTAAAAAAGAGTTTTGTACTTAACAAGATTCCTACGGCGAAATCCTTAGAGACGTGTCCTGAAGACGTGTCTTGCTGGCCATTTGTTCTTGGATGAAAACTAAGCGTGGAGAACTTGGAGTTGTGACGCACCGGTTCAAGGGTAGATGTGACGAACTAGAAGTCGTGACACGCCGGTCAACTGGGTGTTGGTTCTAGTTCCAGGGTCTGGAAGACTGGAAGAATCCTGGATGCAGAAGTTGTCAGTCGTGAAGATCCTGGTTAAAGGGTCGCCAGTTGTTAACCCCTCCGTCTATGGCCCGGGATGGTTCGAAGTCGACGGGGGTTCTAGTTAGGTGGCAGCAACGGATGTGTGACTTGCAGTAGTTTTCTTCTATATTACTCTCCGAGTTCTTCTATAGTGGCTCGGAGGACTCTGATAGACTTACTAAAAATGCTGAAGGTTCCGGACTCTTCTTATAACGTATCCGGAAAGTTTAATGAATAAGTTCTTCTGAAGAGAGCAAGGCTCGAAGGATAAGATAAAAACTATCTTTTACTGTAATTTACTGCTAAAATGTACAGGTAGTGCTCAGCCCCTGAATTAGCTTCTGAATGACAATGGAAGATTTTTACTGGGGTTCATATACCTAAAAACTGCTAACATCATTATTATTAAATGCTAAAAAGGCTGTATTTTTTTTGTACAATATTCGAAAATAAAGTAAATTTTCAGCTGTGGTAAGGCTTGAACGAGTAAACAAAATATTTGAAGACGAAACCATATTTTTATCTTAAACCGCGACTTTTCAGATCTGATGTTATCATGATCTGTCAAGTTAACTAAAAGTGGAAATCGGACTATGCATCTTTACACTAAAATATGCATATGAGTAAAATTTTAAGGTTTAAGATGTACAATTTTAATGCTTAGGCAAGACATGATCTCATCTTTTATAACGAAAGAGAATGTATACAAAATATGAACATTGCAAAGCTTAAGCAGGATTCCTTATTAAGCGAAATCTAAAAAAATGATTATGAGATTTTTTTAAAAAACAAGAGGTCACCAATTATTTAGCAAAGTAGAAAGCAAATCAAAAATTTTATCCAAACTCGCGTTGGGCGATTTTGGTCCTTATGTAAAAATGAATACACACACGTAGGCTACATACATATGAGTATAGGCATTATATAAAGTTAAATATATAAGAATATACAGGATTATATAAATACATGAACCATATAACACATAAATTTTTAAAATGGATACTTTTCTTAAAATGGATAATTTTTCTTAAAATGGATACAAGAACTATATAAATGAATACCAGAATTACATGAAGAATAAGATAATATAGGAATATGAGAATTATTTATGGTTCATTTTTACACACACACACACATATATATATATATATATATATATATATATACTGCATGTATTCAAGTATATATGATGTTAATGATAAAGGTAAGGTGAATCATTTATGCACCCTCTGAATTATCATTCCCTCGTCTCTTTTTTAGACAACTGTACAAATATAAAGCTTGCTCAGATACGAGTGTAGGGCAGACACACACACACACACACACACACACACACACACACACAGATAGTCATAAATGAATTTTGTGGGGGGAGCCTAATCCACTCTGTATTCTTCGTATTAAATCTCGGAGACCATTGTACCTGTGAAAACACACCCTATATCCTGATAAGGGGTCAATACACAAAATGAAATATATAATAAAGTCTCTCTCTCTCTCTCTCTCTCTCTCTCTCCGCAAAAGCGGCCCCCCTCGTGGAAGAAGAAAAGAGCCAAAATAAAGATAAAGGTCCGGGGTTTTCGAGATGCCTAGACACTCTGCGTTTTAAAGATTAGAGGCAGTGATGGGCATCGATACATGAAAATCGCTAAAGCGATACCGATACATCGATACATGAAGAACGTCTTAGGCGATACCGATACGCCGATACTTTCTAGATGTCTTAAGCGATACCGATACCGATACATGCATCGCCGATACATGTATCGCCGGTACATTTTTATAATTATTCATTTAATATGTAGGTATTAGATATTATTGTTTATACTAGTAATTTGTACGCACTGTAAGTAAAATCAACGACATTTTAATGGGTTTTATAGATGTAAATAAAAACAATTGCTTTATTTAATGAAAGTATGTTTTAATTTTGTAGGATACATGAATGACTGAAAATATTACACTAACAATTAAAAGTAATTACTATTACCCTTCAAAAATACCAGCTGGCTAAACATCTGGTCAGACAGTCTATTCCTTTTTGGAGCGTGAATGTGACCAGCCAAACTAAACAACCGTTCTACAGGAGCAGAGGATGGTAGTGGTGTGTTATACTTCAGGAAGACCCGTAGAATTCCTGGGTACTGCCTCAGAGATTGGAGAGAATGACTTCCGTCACCCATATACTGTAAAACTTCCATCTCAGTGGAATCTTGGGTTGCAGACACATTAGTGGAAGCAGACTCATAACAGAATTATGGTTAATTAATCTCAATAACACAAGTACAAACGTGTTTAAACGTTGCGCCGTACTGTGTGACGTGACCAGTAGAGTAGTACTGTCATTAAATAAATATTTAATAATATTATTATTTATGTATATTCATAAATATAACTCAGTAGTGTCATATTATAACATCTATTTAAATATTTAAAAATACTTATTAATGTATCGATGTATCGATTTTTTTCGATACATTTAAGAAAATTGACCTTAGCGATACCGATAAATCGATACTTTTGTCAAGTAGCTAAAGCGATACCGATACCGATACAAAAGTATCGATCGATACGTATCGGCGATACATGTATCTAGATACTGCCCATCACTGATTAGAGGTCACACACAGGGCGAAAGATGAATTGAGGAAGATTGTTCCAGAGTTCACCGGTTCAGTAGATGAAAGATTGAAAATACCGATTAACCCTGACGTTAGAGAGTTGGACAGAAAAGGATTGAAAAGGTGTAGAAAGTCTGGTGCTACTTGCTCTTTTTAAAGGAGGAGGCATGCAGTTAAGAGTTCAGAAGAATAGTGTCCGTTATAATAGCGATAGTAAAGAGAGAGTGAGGCAACATTGCGACGAAGAGAGAGAGACTGAAGACAGTGAGTAAGAGGCAGGAAATTGATGAGACGAAAAGCCTTTGATTCCACCCGGTCAAGTAGGGCTGTGTGGGTTAAGCCACCCTATACATGACAAGCACACTCCATTGGGGGTGTTCAAAATTTGGAAATGTTTGGAAAATGTAGCATACTGTGTTTTTTTCCATTATTTGTTCCAAGGGAAGTCGTTTGTTCCCATTTTCATCAAAATCGAAATTCGCTTAAAGAGCTTAAAGATAGCATGCTTCAGTCATTTACGATAAAATGCTAACTTTGTAACTAATGGAGATACACTATTAACCTGCCCCTCATTGTGATCCTTTTGACGAAAAAAATGCGATTGGAAAAGGTCATTAATTAAAAGGTCAGTAATGAATAATAGGAAAAGAGTGGTTGACAGGACAGAACCCTGAGGAACACCACTCTTGATAGCTTTATGAGAAGAACAGGGGCCATCTATAACCGCAGCTATAGATCGTCCAGAAAGGAAATTAGAGATGAAGGCGCAGATAGAAGGATAGAAACCGAAGGAGGGCAGTCTCGAAATTAAAGATTTATGCCACACTCTATCGAAAGCTTTTGATATGTCTAGCGCAAGAGCAAAAGTTTCACCGAAATCCCGAAAGGAGGATGACCATGAGTCAGAGAGATATGCAAGAAGATCGCCAGTATAGCGTCCCTTGCAGGACCCATGCTGACAATCTGATAAAAAATTGTGAGAAGAGAGGTGTTTTAGAATGTTCCTATTGAGGATAGATTCAAAAACTTTATAAAGGCAAGCAATCAAAGCAATTGGACGATAGTTGGAGGATTGAGAGCGATCACCTCTCTTTGGCACACGCTGAATGAAAGAGAACTTCCAGCAGGAAGGAAAAGTACCAGATGAAAGACAAAGACAAAAGAGTTTGCCTTGGAATGGTGTCAGCACTGAACCACAGGAATAAATAAATTTTTCTTTGTCGAGTTTTAAAAATTTGTCAAAGATTTTTTTTTTGTATTCACAGAGTGATTCATTAATTAAAAAATATTTGGTTTGATTTTTATTACTGCAGTTCTTACTTCAGATTTCCAAAGTTAGTCACTCGGTTTGAATTTTATTATTCTCTTGCCAGTGTCCTTATTATTTTTACAAACTCGATATACATCCGCAATGACATTTTGAGGGATGTTTACACGGAGTTTTCTGTCTTCTCTGACCGTTTCGGTACGGTTTTTATTTGGGAAAGTTTGTGGTACTCCAGGTCCTCCAATGAAGTATTGGTCTTTCTTTAACTTTTCATTTTCCTTTGCTTGGTTCTGGAGTCTGAATTCTAAAGTAGATACTCTCTCATTAAACGCGTTTATGCACTGTTTTAAGTCGTTTTTATTTCTTCTAATTTATTTATTTTGTCATCCTTTTCTATCATGCAGTTTAGCATAAAAGACAGGTACGATTCCATATATAAAGCTAATTGTTTATTTTCACTGGTAATCGCATGTCATTCCTGCCGTTAGGTGCATTAAATTATTCAATTCGTTGATGAATGGGGAACTTCTTTGGAATCGGGGGAAACAGCGCTTGAGATGGAGGGAGAAGGTATACCTCTCTCCAGCGCATCTGTTCCCTCATGGAGACTAGACTTTTGCAGGGGAGGGAAGGGTGGATGCTTGGGCAAATGTAGAAGTTTTTTTTGTTGTTTCTTCTATTTGCTATTTCTGTAAAATTTATTCACTTTAATTTTGATAACTGTTGATAGTTACTATTTTCAGGAAGCCTTAATGAGAGAATTTTACTAGATTTTTAAATAACGTTCCTGCTTTAGACTAAATTTTATTTATTTACACATTTAAATAAAGATAACTTAATTATGAGCCGGTTTGTGTAAAGTTAGTTGGGCATGTGTACTCGCGTTCTTTCGTTCGTGCGTTTAGACGTGGCACTCTAAGTCTTCGGTCATATAACAGCACTGCTTAACGTAAGTCACAAGAAAATTATACAGGTTTGAATGTTTTAATTAATTCCGTTAAGACTATATTCTGATTCAAGATCGAATAATACTTTTGCAAAGATATTCAAGAGATATCTACACGTATATCTCTCTCAGAGCATCTTATGTCACAATGAAAGATAGATGTTAATATATAGCGAAATGCCATACGTGTTCCTCAAATTCTTACAGAAACAGAAACAAGAAACAGAAGGTGATGAAAAAAGTTCCTTTTGATAGTTTTCTTGTAGACGTAATTCACACGTTTTGCAGTATGAATATTGTATATATGAACGCTGTATATATATATATATATATATATATATATATATATATATATATATATATATCAGGTGGCCCAAAACCAAAACGCCTCCAGATTTGAACATCAATTACTTCAAAAATATGCAGTTCACACTTCCAAAATTTATAAAACTTTTACCTCAATCTATTGATAAGCCATCATAAAAAATTTCAAACCTCTACATAAAATACTTTTTCCACAGCTGAGGGAACAATGAGGTATAGTGAAAAAAACGAATATCCTAAATCCTAAATGTATATAGCTGTACCTGGCAACTATTCTAAGACTTGTAGTAGTTTCCTTAGCCTATGGATAATCTGTTAGTCTCTGAAAAACGTCAGATGATATAGGCTACGACCATCTTAAATACTGTTTGGTACTTTCCTGTTAACGGGAATACCCTAAAAAAGTTTTACTGTTTGTTATGTATTTTTGCTCTCGTCATTTTCGTCTAAACTAACGAAAATCTCACAACTTAACCTAACCAATCATCAAGGGCGTACAGTTGACCTAACCGGGCATTCAAATGACCTAACCGGGCATTGAATTAACCTAACAGGTTAATATAACGGAAAATGCCCGGTTAGGTCAACTGAAGGCCCAGTTAGGTTAATTGAATGCCCGGTTAGGTCAACTGTACGCCTTTGATAATTGGTTAGGTTAAGTTGTGATATTTTCGTTATTTTAAATGAAAATGACGAGAGCAAAAATACATAACAAACAGTTTGGTAGTCCCGATAATACGTAAGTACCGAATTTATTATTCATTTAAATGAAAATAGTTAATATGTAAGCGATAATCAGTTAGTAGGGGGCCAAAATGTCTTTATGTCATCTAAAATAATCGCAGAAAAAACGTCGCTGCTTTCGGTACGTTGTCACCATATGAATTCCGCAAGATACGAGTCCAGATGATGGCGGGCGGTTCCATTGTGTTTCTTGTTACGCCATTTGGCGCTGCCCCACATCCTTTCAATGTTTTGAGTATGGACTCCACTAGTGGGATCCATGAAGTTGAAATGATGATTAACCTTGAAGTGCTCAAAACCAGGACAGGTCAACTGAATGCCCGGTTAGGTCAACTGTACGCCCTTGATGATTGGTTAGGTTAATTTGTGATATTTTCGTTAGTTTAAACGAAAATGACGAGAGCAAAAATACATAACAAACAGTAAAACTTTTTTTAGGGTATTCCCGTTAACAGAAAAGTAACTACTGTTTTTAAACTTACCCTTCAAATTATGGTTGGTTCTAACTAACGGTGAAAAAGCGGTGATTGAAAAGTATTTCTTGGAAAAAAGATGGACTGGGGCAAGAATTGTGAGGGAATTTCCAGCAATAACTTGTGATGTTACGTCTGTGAAGAGAATAATTAAAAAACTTAAAGCAACCAGTTCGACGGCACGGAAGCGTGGAAGTGGTCGGCCTAAAACAGTTTACACTCAAGACAATATAGCAATGATCGAAATGATGAGCTTATCTGAAGAGAATTGACCTGGGTCACACTGCTCTCAGAGGAAAATTGCAAGAAATTTAGGTATCAGTCGAAGTTCCATACAAAGAATGCAGAGAACGGTAGGACTTAAAGTATTTAAAAGGATCCGTGTTTCAAGACGTGACAGCAATGTAAGAGCTAAAAGAAAAATTCGTTGTAGAAAATTGCTTGATAAATTTTCGTCTAATGATGTTAAAAAAAATAGTTTTTACAGATGAAAAAGAATTCACCATCGAGATTGCTCGAAACTCCCGGAACGATGTTGTTTCTGGTCGGCGTAAAAAAGACATTCCTCCATCGAGACTTTACCACTTTTATCGTGGAATGGAAAGACAAATTTATTTAATTTCAGGAAATAAAAAAATTAATTCAGAAACCTATGTAAATCTCTTAATTTATTATTACTTATTGACTTTTATTATTAACTATTTTTTTTTAGAAAAACAAAGGTGTCTATTTACTTTGGTTAACCTTTTGTGTGTATATATATATATATATAATAAACAGGAACACCAGAGAAAATACAAACATCCTTCAAGGTTTAATAGTACCAACGTTTCGGAATGCACTAATTCCATCTTCAGGGCTAAAACTATTAAACCTTGAAGGATGTTTGTATTTTCTCTGGTGTTCCTGTTTATTATTAAACTGCGTTTTCCGCGCCACCAATCAATAGCCGATATATATATAATATATACTGTACAGTATATATATATATATATATATATATATATATATATATATATATATATATATATATTAGTGGTGGACAGGATGTCAGTTTTTCAACATCTGCGGATGCAGATGCGGATCTTTAATTTCAATATCCGCGGATGCGGATGTGGATATTTAGTTAATCTATCAATATAATATAGAATTATGAATATATGACAATTTTTCAAATTTTGTGATATTACTGTTATGGCAAGCAATGCATAAGAATTAAAATTAATATTAATATTTTCATTATGATAAAAATAATAACTTTCTCAAGAGTTTCAGCCACAGAAAATTCAATGAAACAAGTTTCATCCAATTTTCTGTTACCAGGTATTTATATTTTGAGGTTTATATATTTGTTTGTTCATTAATAATTCACTGGTCAACAAAGTTTTTGCCACAGATATTTTTTTACTTGAACTATGCGTAATTTTTTTAAAACAGAATTTTTCTATCACCCGCAGTTTTAGAGTGACACACGAATTTACATTACTTAGGATTTGAGTGAGAATAGGAAGGGGGAGGGGTCTGCCCCTTTCTCTTCCTCTGCTTATAAGTTGCTACACGTCACTGTTGACTTTCATTTGTCAGTTACTCATTTGATTTCACTCAGTGAACATCGTGCATTTTATTCGTGATTTTCCTTAATCATTTTTTCTGTCAGTGCGTTCGTATTGTTTCATGACAGAATGCCACGCAAGTGTGTCAACCATCCAAACTGTTTCTGTTATGTGTGCAGAGAGTTAACACTTAAATTTCAAAGGCGAAATTTCACCCCTCTCGTCAAAAAAGCATACGAACTTTATTTTGGTTGCAAGGTAGGGGATCAGAACAAGACGTGGGCACCTCATATATGCTGTATTACGTGTTTAAGACTTCTGACAGGCTGGCTAAATGGGTCTCGTCAAATGCCGTTTGCTGTTCCGATGATATGGAGAGAGCCGAAAGACCATTTAATGGATTGTTATTTCTGCTTAACAAATATACTAGGCATTACTGCGAAATCTAAACATATGGTACATCAGCCATAAGGCCTGTTTTACATAATAAACATTTGCCAGTACCAAGGCCACCGGAAACGTGGAGTTTAGATGATGAAAATGAAATTGATGTACAATGGTAATGACACAGCTCAACATGGTTTACTGACGGACGACGTTGATTCAATGTTTGAACCATCTTGTTCATCGACAGAGCCTCACTTAATATCTCAAGCAGACCTGAGCGAGCTTGTCTGTGATCTGAAATTATCAAAAGATCAATCCGAACTTTCGGCTTCCAGGTTGAAAGGTTGGAATCTTCAAGAAAAAGGCACTAAGATATCTTTTACCTCAAGCATCAAAGAAACTTTCTACCCTCTCATGAAAACCCTTGGCCAACAACATGATCCAAACGAATGGCGCCTATTTATTGATTCCTCGAAGCGAGTTTAAAAGCTGTATTACTCCATAATGGAAATAAATACCCTTCAGTTCCATTAGCACATGCCGTACATATGAAGGAATCATACGACAATATGCACCTGCTTGTGAAACATATCCAATATGATAAATACTCTTGGCATATCTGTGGAGACTTGAAAGTGATTGCACTTCTTGGTTTACAACTGGGTTATACGAAATTCTGTTGTTTCCTCTGTGAATGGGACAACAGAGCACGGGAAAGCCATTACTCAAAGAAACAATGGCCACTTCGACAAGCGTTGATTCCAGGGCATAAAAATCTCACCAGTTCATCTCTTCTTAATCCAAAAAAGTTATTTGCCATCACTACATATTAAACTTGGTTTAATGGAAAATTTTGTTAAGGCTATGGATCAAAATGGCAGGGAGGGGGGGGGGGTCTACTTAAAACAGAAATTTCCGAGGATGAGCGAGGTCAAAATCAAAGAAGGGATATTTGTGGTCCCGCAAATTAGAGAAATCATGAGAGACAGCGCGTTTGATGAAACTTTAAGTGAAGTTGAAGGAGCAGCTTGGAGGGCATTTAAAGTAGTGAACACAAATTTCCTCGGAAATTTCAAGGCCGAAAATTGAGAGTCACTTGTTGAAGAACTTCTCAAGGCCTACAAAGACGTGGTGTGCAACATGTTGAAAATTCATTTTCTTGACTCACATCTCGACTTCTTCCCAACAAACTTAGGCGATGTTAGTGATGAGCATGGGGAACGCTTTCATCAACAAATATCCTCGATGGAGAAGCGATACCAGGGCAAGTGGAGCCCCAGCATGTTGGATGACTACTGCTGGACATTGTCAAGGGATGGCCCAGAGGCGAAATACAAGCGTAAATCATCAGTAGCCAAATTTTAGGTGAATTCAATATGCATTTTCTACTTTGATATTGCTATTACGCCTATAAATTAGTCCAAATTTCATTTTCGATTCAATCAATATTGGTGGGTAATAGAAATTTTTTTTAGGCCATTTTTGAACTCGGCGGTAAAAAACCTATAAGATCCACCCATTTTTGTTCATGTGACAAATAAAAAGTTCGATTTTGTCGACCAGTGAATTAATACTTTACATGAAATGTGCATGACTGGGCCTTATAAGCTACTTTATAAGCTAATTTAATTGTAAATTGCATAATTTATTAGAGGTAATATCCGCATAACATCCGCAGTCAGAAGTGCGGATCCGGATGTTAAAAATGACGAGGATGCGGATATCCGGTCCACCACTAATATATATATTGAACAGGAAAACTATTATTAGTAAAGTATGATCTTAGATTATTAAATTCATCATTAAGTAAGGTAAAACTAGAGGTCAAATTATATCCTCTGAACAGGAGAGTTTTAATACAAGACATCTTATAGTTGAAATCAGTAAAACTAAAAAAATTCATGCCCAAACCAGTGAAAGTGGGTTTCCTGTAAACTGATGTAGTAATAGAATCACCGTTTTTCGAAATTAAAAGATCTAAAAAGGGGAGGGAGCCATTTTGCTCAGTTTCCATTGTATACGTTATATTGGGGTGCAAAGAATTTAGGAAGTTAAAGAATTGTTGCGCTTGTACCGCATTATCAAAGACAGCTATCGAATCATCAACGAAGCGTCGATAGAAAATTGGCTTGAGATGAGTGGGAGATTGTCTAAAAATTACACTTTCTAAATGAGTCATAAAAAAATCAGCTGCTAACGGTCCGACAGGTGATCCCATCCCTACACCATCAATTTGTTGGTAAACCTTATTGTTGAAAGTGAAATAGCATTGTTTGAAGACCAATTCTAAAAGTTCCTTAAAATGAGACAATGAAAAACCATGAAAATTATCGACTGAGCTAAAAACCCTATCTAAAATAATGGCAATAGTTTCAGATACAGGTACATTTGTGAAAAGCGACTTTACATCAAAACTGACAAAAAACTTTTTTGAATCGAAGTTCTCACCAAGGAGGTCTTTTTGGAATTCAAACGAGTTATTTATAGTGTAAGCATTTTTCGCAAAGGGTGACAGGAGACGAACAACAAATTTTGCCAATTGAAAGGTGGGTAAGTTATACGAAGCTAAAATAGGACGGAGAGGTGTTCCAGCTTTATGGATTTTAGGCAGACAGTATAATTGAGCAAGATTAGCACCAGATGCGAACAACTGAGAGTAAGTATCATTTTTTATTATCTTTAAAGACTTTAGTCGTGACAGAAATCTATTAACCTGGTCTTCTAACCTTACAATGACTTTATTGACAGGTTCAAGGATTTGTTTGAATTTAGTAAGATCACTTAGGATTTCATTAGTTTTGTTTATGTAGTCCGATTTATTCAAAATAACCACTCCGTTACCCTTGTCTGGTCTAGTCACAACAATCTCCTGGTTCTTTGCCAAATTCTTAATACACTGCAAATCACTCTTCCTAAATATGAAAGATTGAAATTTAAGATTTCTAAGTTTATGAAAAAATTCTTGAGTTAAATTTGAGAACTGACATTTGAAATTATTGAATTCACCCACATGGGGAACATTTTTCAAGCCATTGAAAAATTTTTCAAAGTAAAGAAAAAACGAAGGCTTATATATTTGAGACAACGGAAGCTTAAATTGCAAACCAAGTGACAGTAAAAACTTTTCCCGAGGGGAGAGTGTGTAACTAGAAAGATTCGAAATTACCTTATCTGAATTGAAAAAATTTGGTGAATTCATTCCCAAAGCCTTTAACTTACGTTCATGTGTTTCCAAGATGGTAGAGTGAAATTTTTCTAGTTCACGTTGTACAAAAGAAATTATTAATAAATAGTCCAACAACGACAAGGTATTTTTAAGAGTAGTTATATAATGCCCAAGAGACTTATTATGCGAATCTGAAATTTTGATTTTATAATTAATTTCATTATTTAATAAATATTCCAGGGACGATTGATAAAATTCAGAGTCATATAGATTGTCACGGTAGAGTTTGAAGTAAACAAATTTCGGGAAAACCCTGCAGGTCCGACACATTTCAAGAAAATAACAGTCCAGTTTTGACTTGAGAAACTTTCGTGAAGTCTTCCAAACATGGCGATAAGCCCTGAGGCCATCTTGTCCATACCTTGAATATATATAATCATGCGGGTTGCTTCTACAGAGCTTCAATTTAATATTTAGGAGAAATCCAATGAAAGGAGAAATGTAAATGCCATGAAAAGTCTTCTTTAATGCGCAACGTTTCGAGCAATACGCTCATCTTCAGGCTGTATCATAACAATGTGAAATTAAAATCAATAATTGAATGAAAAACAAGACAAAGAAAATTTCTATAACCTATTCATAAAGGCAAATTTTAAAAGACTGAGAAAAGAGGGTTAAATTCTAAGTTATACAGATTTACATATAAAAATTAAGAAGCTATTTTTAAATACATATAGTAAATGTGAAATTAATATACTGGAAAAATTAACAATAGTACACTGGAATAATGAAACTAACTAACCTTTCACTGCAATTTCCGAGGCTAACTGATTTAAGCAGAGGCAAGACGAGAAAACAAAGATGGCGAGGGCGATTGGGGAAGGGGGGATTATAAGGAATTGGGGAAGGAGGAGGGATTATAAGAAATTTAGAGGGACGGCATGTGAGTCAACATTTAGAGTAGGGGACAATGTTTTAATGTAAAGCGATTCCAAAATTCTTAGTGAGTTGGGACAAGTATTACAACCAAGAATTTTAAAATTGTCTAAAGTGACATCAGTTTTACATTTTATACTGTGTTCCCGAATACTAGAAACTTCTTTAGTTTTTAAAATTTTACCTGTTCGGCCACTTATTCCCATATGCGAATAAAATCTAGCCCTGAGAGAGCGAACAGTGCTGCCAATGTAATTCCCAAGGAGACACCTAGGGCAGGTAAATAAATATACAACACCGCTACGCAACGAGTCAGGGGTTCGATCCTTCGCTGAGAAAAAGCTACCTAAAGACGTTTTATTAATAAATATGATGCGGAAATCAGTATGATAAAAAAATTTCCTTAACAACTTTGTAAATTTAAGCTTAAATTCCTTATTCAAAGGACCCATTTCAGGTACCAAGAAATATTTTATATCCTTCGGCACTGTAATACAAGGAAGTTGAGGGCTATAAACATTATTTAAGAAGGATCTAATTAGTTTGTCTACATATTGAACAGGAAAACTATTATTAGTAAAGTATGATCTTAGATTATTAAATTCATCATTAAGTAAGGTAAAACTAGAGGTCAAATTATATCCTCTGAACAGGAGAGTTTTAATACAAGACATCTTATAGTTGAAATCAGTAAAACTAAAAAAATTCATGCCCAAACCAGTGAAAGTGGGTTTCCTGTAAACTGATGTAGTAATAGAATCACCGTTTTTCGAAATTAAAAGATCTAAAAAGGGGAGGGAGCCATTTTGCTCAGTTTCCATTGTATACGTTATATTGGGGTGCAAAGAATTTAGGAAGTTAAAGAATTGTTGCGCTTGTACCGCATTATCAAAGACAGCTATCGAATCATCAACGAAGCGTCGATAGAAAATTGGCTTGAGATGAGTGGGAGATTGTCTAAAAATTACACTTTCTAAATGAGTCATAAAAAATCAGCTGCTAACGGTCCGACAGGTGATCCCATCCCTACACCATCAATTTGTTGGTAAACCTTATTGTTGAAAGTGAAATAGCATTGTTTGAAGACCAATTCTAAAAGTTCCTTAAAATGAGACAATGAAAAACCATGAAAATTATCGACTGAGCTAAAAACCCACTCATCTCAAGCCAATTTTCTATCGACGCTTCGTTGATGATTCGATAGCTGTCTATGATAATGCGGTACAAGCGCAACAATTCTTTAACTTCCTAAATTCTTTGCACCCCAATAAACGTATACAATGGAAACTGAGCAAAATGGCTCCCTCCCCTTTTTAGATCTTTTAATTTCGAAAAACGGTGATTCTATTACTACATCAGTTTACAGGAAACCCACTTTCACTGGTTTGGGCATGAATTTTTTTAGTTTTACTGATTTCAACTATAAGATGTCTTGTATTAAAACTCTCCTGTTCAGAGGATATAATTTGACCTCTAGTTTTACCTTACTTAATGATGAATTTAATAATCTAAGATCATACTTTACTAATAATAGTTTTCCTGTTCAATATGTAGACAAACTAATTAGATCCTTCTTAAATAATGTTTATAGCCCTCAACTTCCTTGTATTACAGTGCCGAAGGATATAAAATATTTCTTGGTACCTGAAATGGGTCCTTTGAATAAGGAATTTAAGCTTAAATTTACAAAGTTGTTAAGGAAATTTTTTTATCATACTGATTTCCGCATCATATTTATTAATAAAACGTCTTTAGGTAGTTTTTTCTCAGCGAAGGATCGAACCCCTGACTCGTTGCGTAGCGGTGTTGTATATTTATTTACCTGCCCTAGGTGTCTCCTTGGGAATTACATTGGCAGCACTGTTCGCTCTCTCAGGGCTAGATTTTATTCGCATATGGGAATAAGTGGCCGAACAGGTAAAATTTTAAAAACTAAAGAAGTTTCTAGTATTCGGGAACACAGTATAAAATGTAAAACTGATGTCACTTTAGACAATTTTAAAATTCTTGGTTGTAATACTTGTCCCAACTCACTAAGAATTTTGGAATCGCTTTACATTAAAACATTGTCCCCTACTCTAAATGTTGACTCATATGCCGTCCCTCTAAATTTCTTATAATCCCTCCTCCTTCCCCAATTC